>CAUZXS010006755.1:10000-102251 GCA_963585895.1 Sepioteuthis lessoniana | reverse complement strand
TTCTTATTCTGAATTTCATTATCTCTTAATAAAAAAAATGATATTGTTGAATATCAATATGGACTTTTTTTTATTACTTTCTGCTTCACTCTTCTCTCTTTAATTAATGAACAGCTTCTTGGAACTAATTTAATGACTCAATCGGTTATGACTGAAGTAAAGTTGGCGACCTTAGTCAAGGGCGACCAGAAGGCTCCCTTTTCAATAGCCACTATACCGAGGTGTAGGGGAGGGCGCTACTCCTTTCCCTGGATTGCTCCATTTTACCCTTGATACGTACCTTATAAAGTTAAGCAAGGAGGTATCAAGTACCATTTTTAAAGTCTTCGGTATGACGCGACCTGGGATTGAACGCAGGTCTCCTGGGCCATTGGCAAACACTCTACCTACTAGGCAATGAGCCGGTTCAAAGTAAAGTAGGCGGCCGTAGTCGAAGGTAACCCGAAGGCTCCCTTAAGCAGATAATAGTTAATATAAGATTATCATTTATTCCATCAAAGATTAGGAATAAGGTACATACAGTAGGACCTCACCGTCTACAGGATAGTGAATCAAGGTTTTACCTATTCTTGATTGATCCAATTATCTAAACTTTGCCGTTCAAAACTTTTATTAAACTAAAACTACTTTGCAAGTTATATTTTAAAAAGGTATATATATATATATATTTGTGTGTGTGTGTGTGTGTGTGTAAGGAGAGAGAGAGAGAGAGACGCAAACTTTTAATGATAGTAGCGTATTGAAGATATAAAAACTTGGGGTTGGTAAATATGGATAGCCTATCGATAGCTGTCCATACCTTTGTTAGTCGCGTGTCGATGTCTGTCTCGGTCTATGAGACACTGCTTCCTAGGTAGGTGAACTTGTCCACTGGTTTCAGAGAGCTACAGTTTAGTGTGGAAATGTCGCCAGTTTGATTAAAGCACATATATTCCGTTTTGTTTGCATTGACATGGAGGCCAATGCCTGCGGCAGCTCGTTCTAGACTATGCAATAGGGTTTCGGCTTGGGTGAGTACATTTGCCAGAATCGCTATGTCATCGGCGTAGTCGGCGTCGGTAATTGTTTTTGCGGGGTACCTTCTGCTTCTTTTCTTTGTCAGCTCGAAACCGTTTTCTTTGATTTTATCAATCGATGTTCTAAGCACGTAGTCTAGACAGATGATAAAGAGGTATGGAGCAAGTGTGTCTCCTTGCAGTACCCCTGCTACAATGTCGAAGTAGTCTGTGTCTCCATCCGGAAAACGCACTTTCACTTTGGTGTTTCTATAGAGAATCCTTTGGCTGCGACGGTTTCTTTGGTTGACCGTATGCGTGTATAATTTGCTTCATCTTCCCTCTGTGTATGGAATCAAAGGCCTTTGTAAAATCGACAAATAATATTGTTGCCTTTAGGTTTTTTGCCCGTACGCCGTCTAGAATTCTACGGGTAGTCAATATTTGAGGTCATGGATCTATTTCTCCGGAAGCCATTTTGGTTCTTCCTAAGAATGTTGTCAATCTCGAGTTCTATGTGGTTGTGTAGTAGGGCATTGTATATTTTGGCTGCGATGGATGTAAGTGTAATACCTCGGTAGTTTTTATCAGTTGAAAATTGATGTTATATGATTTCACTGGAAAAAGAAAGCAAAAACAAAAAAACCGCAAAATTGTTATCTCTCGTAAGTATATCTTAAGTATATAAGAGTTTTTTGTGGGTCTTTTTTTTAAGATTTGAAACTTGTAGATAATACTTTATTTTCCAACAAACAGCTGGATAGTTCTCAAAGATTATGTAAAATATATATTCCGTTTTGTAACTACTTTTCTTATTTGCTTTTAAATCTACTGACATTTATAACTATACAATATCAAATGAAGTTAATAACAACATTCTTACAATCTTATAATTTTATGGGCAAAATGTGTGAATCTCCAACTGCTCCAAATCGAAAGACGTTAGAGGACAAATATTTTTTTAGAACCTAAAAATTAAAGGGAGACAAAAAACACTGAATTCTACTATCTCTTTGCACAATAGACCAAGAAAGTCAAACTTTATTAGTATTTTACTAGTACATCCTCTTTGATTGCACAATGCAACACGTGATTAGTTTAACGAATGGTGCAATACTCATAGAAATGATCAAGACTAAAAATTTGTCCAGGTCCCAAAACCAAGTTTAAATTCGGCCTCTTCTTCCCTGATCAAAAATAGTCATACACACACACACATATATATATATATACACACACATACACATATATATATACACACACACATATATATATATACATATATATATATATATACACACACATATATATATATATATATATATATATATACATACACACACATACTACTTGTAGTAAAAAGTTCATGGATCGCTGCTCCAAACACTAGATTTCCATTAAAAAGCCAGTTTTTGATAGCAAGTTGTCTCGACGTTTTGTAGGTTTATTTGACATGCTGTTAAAATTAAATTAACATTCATATGAATTTAGTTATTCAAAAAGTAGAAAATTTCGCAATATTTTCAGTCAACTTTCTCATTTGCCTTTACTAGAAAGTCATTGCTTACCAGAAAACTAATTCAGCAATATTTCATTTTTCTCTAACTCAATTGTTGTATAGTTAAGTCCCTGTTACTTAACGGACTGTAACAGTCGCACTAATGAATTCACTTTTGGACTAATGCCCTTGAGAAAGGTATGAATTCGTGTGTAGTGAATGGTGCTACTCCTTTCCCTGGATTGCTCTACTTTACCCTTGATTCATACCTTATGATGCTGAGGATTAAGTGAGGTGGCATCAAGTACCATTTTTTGAGTCTTTGGTATGACTCAACCTCGGATTGAACCCCAGTCTCCCGGATCATGGGCGAACACTACTCATTAGACCAATGTTCCGATTGGTAAATAACTTCAAAAGGTTTTAGTAGCCAATGTATCAAAATTTAATAAAATGAAGAATTATCACCTGCAGACATTGAAAACAATTTCATTTGACCATCTTTTGCTATGTTCATATACATTTTCTTGTATTATGATTTCAATTAAGATTCATTATATTAAATTGTGATGCATTAAAAACTTAATGAGCCTAAATACTATTTTTTGTGTGTGTGCTTATGTACATACAAAAATAACCATCATTGATTACAGGCTGTCAGGGCAGCATGCCCCCACCCCCAACAAACAAAGCAGCAAGCTAGGAAAGGCTCCTGAAGCTTAACTCATTAGTTCTACGATGTTTTTATGTCCAGAAATAGTAAAAAGAGAATGGGGAAATATTGCCAAACAGGAGAAATTCAGATTTAGTTACACACACTTAAAAAAAATTCAATACAATTAGATTTAAATCAATATTTTACAGATATTTTGAAATTGCTTAAAGAAAAAAAAAAAAAAAAAAAAAAAAAAAAAAAAAAAAAGAAAAAAAAAGTCAATTAAAAGAGGAAGGAAAATGAAATCTTGGTTATTTTCACATTAATTTTATTTGCCCTTGTTTCAAAGATAAGCATTATTTTTAACAATCTGGAATAGTCATGCAGACATACAGGTATATATGTACATGATCAGGGTGGCTACCTTGCCATAATAATTACAAGAGCCGATTTGAGTTTAATTATTTCAATTTTGTTTTGCAGCATTTTTTAAAACTTTATTTTGGGAGAAGGGGGGGTAAGAGGTTAATTTACTTTCCAGAGAAAGTAGGGGAAAAAGGGGAACAAGTTTGTTATTGCGTCAGTCGGTTAAATTTGTTTTCTTCAAATTTTAGAAATGAGCTTTGCTGAAACTGAAATTCTGGATTTCCCCCACTCTTTAATAAAACAATTTCCCCCACTCATTAATAAAACATTAAAGTTAAACAGTTAAAAAACACAGAAAGACAGGAAGAATTTTTTTTTCCTAGGGTGGGGATGAGGGATTTTTTCTTTCTTTAACTGAATGGTATGGCAAAGGAAAAAAAAAAAAAAAAAAAAAAAAAAAGAAGAAGAAAATGATATCCTTAAATATCGAGCAGGTTGATACTACAATTTATGCATAACAAAATAAGCATAAAATACAGACACCAATTACATTCATCATAGAGATGTATTTCATTTTTTTGGGTTTTTTTTCTTTCATGTCAGTTTTTTTTAATATTTTAAAATCTGTCATTGTCATCACTTGTATTATACATGGTCTGCCTCTGTATATGGTCAGTGTGAATGCAAAGAGTTGGTTGTGTTTATGATTCTAAAGTCAATTAAAATGAACTACAAAAGATACAGAGTTCAAATTAACGTTTATTCTTTTCAATTAATGTTAGCTTTGCTTTTTTTTTCCTAATTTTTTTCAAAGTGTTCTTCGTTCATTTGAAACAGGGCAAAAATTGTAAGAAAAACAAAAAACAAAATAATAACTGTTTGAACCTTCCCTGGTGACGTTATTAAAATCAGGAAATGTCTATCCGAAAGGCAAGATCCTCTTGATATAAGAATAGAAGAAAAAAAAAAAAAAAAAAAAAAAAAAAGTAAAATAAATAAAATGAAAAAATTAATAGAAAATAAATAAAAAAACCCAATAAAGATGGTACTTTACAAGGGGAGAAAGGGACAGTATACACACAAAAAAAAAAAAGAAAAGAAAAAAAAAGACAAATTTTTAAATACTGTCTTTATTTCTTTCGTTTCTAGTCAATGGACAAAGAGGGTCCCATGATAATAAAAAAAAAAATTTTAATACAGTGTTTCTTGCTTTTCCAAGAGAAAAAAAATCCACACTATTATCATCATCATCATCATCATCATGTACATCATCAAGGAATGCACTTGAAGAGCCTAAATTTGCATGATTCATAACAAGAAGAGATTTAAAAATATCAGAAAACTGAAGGCATTCAAATTTCAATTTGTTACTCTTAATAAACAAAAATTTCTGTAAACTTGAAAATCAGTTTTTTTTTTTCTGTGCTTTTCTTTTTCATTCCCCATCTTAAAAAGGGTAATTTTTTTTTTGGTTCATTTTTTTTTTTTTTTTTTTAGCAAGAGATTTTTTCAATAGTCCTAAAGAATGAAAGAATAACAGTGCTGGGGGTGGGGTGAATAGAACAACTGAAATGTATGGAGAACAAGGCTTGGGGAAGGGGGAATTATTTAGCATAGCAAAGCCAGACCAAGATGTATGATATATCTCTCAGGGACATTTCGGCATTCAGCAACAGCTTCAGTGAAGGCAGTTTAAACGACTTCATTAATTCTTCAAGGGAAGAAGAAGAACAGGAGAGAGAGAGAGAGAGAGAGAGAGAGAGAGAGAGAGAGAGAGAGAGAGAGAGAGAGAGAGAGAGAGAGAGAGAGAGAGAGAGAAATTTTTATTTTTTTATTTTTTTAAAATGGCTATCTTTATTTTTATTTTTTAAAAGATTTTCTACCTTTATCAAAAAGAAGAGAATAAACCTAAAAATATAAATCAAAAAGAATAGACTTATTTTTCCCCTCCTCTCCTCAGGGAAGGTGCAAACAAGGTTACCTAACAATTTCTGCCCCGCAGTAAAATGTACAGCCTTCCTGAGAGAAGCGTGAGGGTGCTGCATTTATCCAGCTAAGGAAGAGCAAACACCAAGCATCTGCAGGAGGAGAAGTAGTAGACTACATTATAGAAGGACATCACAAAGATGACTGACAGAACTTATGAGTATGAACAAGCATGTCAAAAGCCTAATGACTTGGACTAGCTGTAAGCTGCTGGGATGTATAAAAATGGGTTGCTTTGGAGGAGAAGGGTGCCGTCGAGAAAGAACAGAGAAGGAGAGAAAGGATGAAGCCGGGTGATTTATCAAGGTTCAGACATCCCGAGCCTCAAAGACGACGACGACGGCAACAGTGCTCCCAGTGCCACGTGACAACAGCACCAGCAATCCTCATTGTTCCTCATCCGTGTTAGCATGTGTGACTTTAGAAAAGTCAAACTCCTCTCCTGTGGCCCTTTTGAAGATATCCAAGACATCAATGCAAGTGGTCTCAAAGTGGGTTGTGGCATCGTATGACTTAGAGATAAATACCTGGAAGTGAAAAAAAAAAAAAAAAAAAAGTTTGAATATTAGAGATTATCCAGCAAACATTTAAAGTAACAATTTTAAATGAAAAGAAAAAAAAAAAAAAAAAAAAAGGTGGAAATGAAGCAGTAGAGAATTGTCCACTGATGTCTATGGAATTACAACAAAAAAGTTTAATGGCATATCAACATTCATGGGTTATTTAATACCAACACCATTCTTGTCAAAGAACAGTAGTGATACTATTTAATTCATAGCTAGAGGGATAAAGAGGGGGAGTTCCAATACCTTTCCCCAAGGGTATTAGTCTGTAGGTGAATGTAATACTGCAACTGGAGTTCAAACTTGCTTACTTCAAGGCCACATTCCACCAATTTAGCCATTACATCATGGACCCCCCCTCCACTCATTATATAGAATTGTAAAACATGTTTACCATTCAGATAAGACTAAGTTCCAGTCATTTGTATAATTCTCCAGTGTTATCAAACAGTTAAGCCTCATAAAATGATCTATTGATAACTGGGTATAAGTTATTTCTTTGTAGTTGGGGGAGGTAAAAACTAAAATAGATACCAAGTGATTGAATTGAATAGAATTTAGCTTTGTTCAATGACTTTAACAATCATGGATTATTTAATGGCAAAGCCATATTTATAAAAAAGCAGTGACTATTTAACCCATAGTTGGGGGATAAGTTGATTCATATCTTTAGTCTGAAAGTAAATCTAATAGCATGACTAGAGTTTGAACTCACTCACTTCTAGGCCAGCACTTTAACCATTACAGCATAAGGACTCCTTAAATTGTTCATAATTGAAGATACGTTAAGAAAAAAAAAAAAAAGTAAATGTTCAATAAATAATAAAATGATGCTAGATGTATGTAATACATTCCTATACATTTTTTTTTTGTACATTACCTCAACAGGATATTTTCTGGACAAGTTCTGAGAACCCAATAACATTAGGAAGTAAATAATGAAGATAATAAAAAGTATAGTTGCACCCTAGTTCTTTTAATTATTTAGCATTTGAATTTCTTCTAGACTCACACCAACAACAAAAAAAAAAAAAAAAAGGTTCTCAATTTATTATGGCATGAAGAGGTCCAAGGTTTACATACAAAGAAGCAGGTCATACTGCAGAAACCGGCATGGGAATAATCAAAATAATAATTAGGGTTCACATTTTAGAATTAATTTTTATTAAATCTTATTCTGAGTCTAGAAAAAGATTTCAGCTAAGTAAAAAGATTGTTAGCACCTCCATAATTATGCTCTAATTTTCTATATTTTACCTAATGATTAGTCAAAATCATCTTACACACACACAAAAAAAAAAAAAAAAAAAAAAAAAAAAAAACATCTTACACACAAAAAAAAAAAATAAAAAAAAAATCATCTTACACACAAAAAAAAAAAAAAAAAAAAAAAAAAAATCAAAATTCATTTGAGATCTTGGTAAATTTATACCCTTTAACCCATCTTATTTTAGTGAAAACTAAAAATCAGATTCTACTTTTTTTTTGGTGAATACATGTAAACAGCCAGAAAAAATATCCAAAGAAATTTTCAAGAAAACCCCAATATTTTAGAATTTAAGGAGGGGGATCACTTTGTTATATAAATTTAACGCAAAATGATCACCCACTTCCAGACCAGCAAGCATTACTGATTACCAGAGAAAGCAACAAAGGGACGTGTAACCAAATTAGATGGAGAGGGTGGAAGTGTTAACTAAGCTTATCTGAGGTAGGGAAAAGAAAAGAAAAGGGGATGGAAACAATCATGGAAGGGGAGAATTCTTTCCCTTTTTTTTTGAATTATTATAAGTGATGAAAAGAAACATCACATATAAAGAAAAAAAAAAATTTGGTTACTCATCCCTTTGCCACTATCTCTGGTAATCAGTAATGCTTGCTGGTCCGGAAGTGGGTGATCATTATAAATTTATATAACAACCATCAGTGATTGATTATAATACTTTAAAATTTAAGGTAGAAGAGAAACCAACCATCAAACAGTCATTTTTAAGGGCTAAGCTCATTGAAAGATCAAATGTAGAGTATTTACATAAGCTTCCAAAAGTTCACCATACCTGAAACCCCCCATAGGTGATTTAAAAACAAAGCTAATATTTCTATCGAGCATCTTTATTAGAAATGCACAACTTAGAGAAAGATTCCAATGTGTTGATAGGCATATGGTGACCAGTGGAAATTTTGAAAATCATGATAAAAGGTAGAGCATAAAACCACTAAGATTTCAAGTAGCCATAAAATGAAAACTTATTGGAAGGCATTTATAGATATGGTGACATTACATAAATATTTTTCTCACCAGTAGGATCTCTGTGCAGTGAGAGTCTAAAGGATAGCAAAATTCAAGATGGTGCTCATCCTACAGCAAAGGAACTTCTATAAAAATGGACCCCCCCCAAAAAAAAAACATACACACACTCTGTATATAGTTGCTCTCGAGAGATTTCTCTAGAGAACTTGTTTTAAAAATAAATAAACCCGAATAGAAATAGTAACGCAATTTCAGTAGATTGACTTTAATTTGTGTTGTTGAGCTAATACAAGATCTAATTACACTTGTAATTAAAGCTGGTTTTCTTTTAATTTATTACAGGACTCCTTTTTTTTGCTGAGGTTTGAAGGAGTCACAATCTTCTTTGAATTAAGTGTAGAAGAGTATATATATATATATATATATATATATATATATATATATATATATATATATATTAAAAAAAAAACAACAAAAAAAACTTACTTGACTGTCGGAACCATCATCTGTAGGTTCTAAAAGGTCGCTAACACTAACAAACCTGAAGAAAAAGAAAAGTTTTCATAAATGGATAAATAAAATAAGACAAGGGAAAACAAAATAAAATTTAGGAACAAATTTAAAATGAATCAAATTTATGACTTTCAGGTTTTCTCTCATGAAGATGAATGAAGTCAGTAATATAACATTTTAAAACATGGGTGTGTCACCTTTGCTTTATTACTTATCTACAGACAGTATTCTTAAGTAATTTGTACTGACTAATTTGTAAACAAGTCTTGTAGATTAAACAATTAAAGTTCATAAGATTGAGTTTCATTTTCTCTATTTTAGGTTGAGAGAGAGAGAGGTTGATAATTTTCCTTTTTGCCCAATGAAACTTCTATTTTGGCATGCATCTCCCCCACCTATATTCTAGATTCTGAACAAAAAGCCCATAAAAATTGTTACTGAATACATTAGATTTCAAATTACAAAACTTAAAACCAAACTATTTTACAATACACCATAAGCCCAATATTTTTGTTTTGGTTTGGTGGGTTTTATGGCATATGAACCTTTGGAGGTTATTTAACGCCATATCCATTTTTATGTAAATAATCTGTTCTATTTAAAACAATTCAGTTTAGCATAAGTACAGTTTAATTGTCAAAAACATTTCTATTTCAAACTATTCAAGCAGTTATATATTACAACTCAGTTAAGTGTAAATACAGTTTTAATGTCGAAAAGAGTTCTATTTCAAATAATTCAGTTAAGCATAAGCACACAGTTTAAATGTAAGTATGGTTTAATTGTCAAAAACATTTCTATTTCAAGTTATTCAGTTTACTCAAACAATTCAGTTTAGCATAAGTATGCTGTTAGTTCTATTTGACCCATAGATAGGGCCCCATCAGGTGCTACCACTCCAGGCCAGAGTGGACCTGGGAGCGATGGCAATGAAGGGGTACTCCGCATTCTCCAAAGCTCCAGCATTACTGGAACCTCACCATCACATTGTTTAGTGCCATATCCAGGACACTCGTTGGGGGTGGTGGTGGTCTTACTCCTCTGTAGAGGTGCAGTCAGTGTATTCTACAGCCCCAGCCGACTAGGCAACCAATATTTTTGATTCAGGAACTTCCTGCTAAATACTAATAAAAAGCTTAGTATATTGATCATTCACAGATTTTCTTTTGAAGGGGAAAAATGTCTGTGTTTTGGAGTAAAATTTGAATATTTGTTAGGAATGCAGTGTACCTAAAAAGGGTCAAAAGTTCACAAGAGTAAAAGTACACCTAATTATGCAAAGAGGCAAATTTCAGATTTTACAAATATTAAAGAAGCTCCATTAAAAATCAAAGACATCAGGACAGAGAAATAGAGAGAGACAGCAAAAAACAACCACTGTATGTTCATGACATTTTTTGTACCATCAGATGCAGTTTTAGTATCATACCCCAGGACCCTAAGGAAAGAATCATATGAAAGTTTGAGAGGAAATTCAAATGTAAGTCAGTGATCAAATTTAAATGAAGGGGCTCTATATGATTAAAGATGCGGATGACCTCATATGTCAGAGTATGAGAATGCTGGAAGTCAAATCATCATTGAATATTCATGCAAGTCTATCTAATAATACCCTCACTTATCTGCTTAAAAACATAAGCACAGATCCAGAAAGATGCTACAGGATGTATTTAAAAAAAAGCCACTGAACAACTTGAGATATTGATGGTTACCACATTGAAAAAGGAGATGCCATGGGGTAGGGGCTAACATGCTAGACTGTGACATCATAGTAATTTATTAAGCTTTTTGCTTAGATGTGGCACAAGGCTGTATGAAAGGGGCACCCAATGAGACTCAAACTCATTTGTGATGGTTTGCTAGTCTAGCTTGCTAAACATTACACCACTGAAGACACCTTGCGACATTGTAGTAAGCAAGTTCAAACTCCAGTCATGCTATTTCATTCACTTTCAGACTAATACTCTTGGAAAAGGCACGAACTCTCTTATCCCCTCCCAGTTAACACTTATTTAAGGATGGCTTTAGGTATTAAATGACCCATGAAAGTTGGTTTTTGGTTGTATTTTACAGCATGTTGATCTATGTGGGTTACTTAATGGAAAATCCTGTTTATACATATATTTAATTCATATTATTTTTAAGTGAGCCAGAGCAGTTTGCATTGTTAAATTGTTTCATCTATTGCTACCTAACATTAATAATCCAATATCAATCATCTGTTTGCAGTTTAATGGCTTTAAGTATAGTAAATGATTAGAAAATTTCATTATACACATAGATGAGACCATAAACAGGTACTACCACTGTGTCAGAGTGGACCTGGAAGTAATAGCAATGAAGAGGTACTCCACATTCCCCAAAGCTCCAGAATTGGTCATCATCAGATTATTCAATATTGTATACAGGACGCTCATTGGGAGGGTCTTACAGTTGGCATATTTTACAGCGTTAGTTGACCAGGCTGTACAAAAATAGATAAGTCATCAAAACAAAGAAACCAAATCAAACTTAACACTACAATTATTTCTACTTAATTCTATTGGTTGGTTGTTTGGGTTTTATGGTATATCAACCATTGTAGGTTATTTAATGCCAAATCTATTTTTATACAAATAATCAGTTCTATTTTAAACCATTCAGTTTAGTATGAGTAGACGGTTTAATTGTTAAAAACATCTATTTCAAGCTATTCAGTTTAGTCAAACAGTTCTATTTCAAACAATTCAGTTTAGCATAAGTACACGGTTCAGTTCTATTTGACCCCTAGATAGGACCCTATCAGGTGTTACCACTCCAGGCCAGAGTGAACCTGGGAGCAATAGCAATGAAAGAGTGTTCCACATCCCCCAAAGCATCACTGGAACCCCACCATCAGATTGTTTAGTATCATATCCAGGACACTCGTTGGGGTGGGTGGGTGTTCTTACCCCATCTGCAGGGAAGCAGTTGGTATATTCTACAACCCCAGCCGACTGGGCAATACTTAATTCTGTAATTAAGTAAAATTAAAATGTGTTTCATTAAAATAGTTCCATACTTTATGCCATCATATCTCTCTCTTTATATACTTACTTCTGTCCAATATTGCCCAATAGGTTCAAGCCAATGGTAAGCTCCTCTTCAGGTTTGTCAGTCTCCACTGTTGTACTGACAATTGCCAGATAAAAGAATTTTGCAGCTACATTATGAGCATGAGATACACAGCATACATAAATATCTGAAAATACAAATTTAAATTCATTAACAAATAAATTCAACAACATTCATCTTGAATTGATTAGAAGCAATTGAAAGTCAAAGGGGAAAAAAAAAAAAAAAAAAAAAAAAAAAAAAATTGAACACATGCGCGCACATATGTACATATATATTAGAAGTAAGAGGATGTTATGTGTGTGTGTGGTGTAATAGTTATAGTCACGAGAGAGAGAGAGAGAGAGAGAGCAACCAGAGTTCAAATTCTGGACAAGGCTGTTTGTATTTCTTAGAGCACTAATACTATGCACCCAACCATTCTCCCTTTAGCTATGGTCAAATAGTAGGTGAAACTGAGTTTTTTTTAACCTTGATACAACAACCAGTCTATAAAACTGAATTAAAACCTGTTAAACTTCACTTAAAAAAACGACTGAGCATGGCATAAGTGTCACACAAACTTACTTGACTAATATGATGTATAGATGTCTCAGTACCTTATCTTACGCATTTTGCACACTTTTTTTTTTTACAAGTTGAATTAATTATTAAGGATGGTTGATTGTAATTTATGTGGTAAAGACAGCTCTCATCTTTCAAGTTGTGGCTGTCATATATATATATATATATATATATATATATATAAAAATAAGAGAATGAAACGATTGAAAAGTTTAGTTGATCCAAGAACATCAATTCTGAGGAGAGTGACAACCTCCATCTCGTTATTAATCTGACGTGAATTGTCACTAAAAAAAGGCACATCATACTGAATTTTGTTATCACAATGGCATTAGAGAGCTCTGAGAGAATTTTGTGGGTTAATAATATTCATTTGAATTCATTTTGATCAGTATAATCTCTCAAGGGAGACAACTATAATTAATCATAGAGGACTTCCTTTCAGAATTATAATATGAGTTCTGTAAGGAAAGTCCATTAAAATAAAAAATAAAAATTCAAGTAATATTGCAATAAGTTTGTACTTAGAATGATCTAAGAAATGTTTAAAATGTCAACATTTACCATTTTTCCTGCCCACTTGGTTTTGTGGAATGATAATCTGACAAGATAGGGCATTATTTGTGTTAGGGATAGGATGGTCCAAGATGCAGATTGCTCGAACAACCTGAAAGAGAAACAGAGGCAAAGGTTAAAATGCATTATTAATATACAACATACTTTGAAAGCCAGCAAGAATTGAGGAGGACAAAAATTTAAATTGGAAAGGTTATTTTACATATCACAAAACAGTGATATTTTAATGACAAAAATTTAAACGAATATAGGTGTCTCAATATACATGGGACCCATGTAACTGCTAATAACTAATTATGTTGTGGTCTTTTTGGTTTTAGATTTGAAAATAATATACTATAACAACCATCAATCCTCAATCACAATGTCTTGAACAAGATGGGAAAAATATTTTGCATCACTACTTATTTGGAGACAAAATCATTCAAAACCGTCTCAAAATAGATGCAACCCATCAACAATGATTTATTACTGAGACAAGAAATTCAAAAGATTGCATGTCCTGGAAGTTGATATATATATATAAGAAGAAAAAAAAGAAAGAGGTCTCCTGCGCAAAGGATGCATTTTTTTTACAGGATGTGTCCACTATTGCACTTAATAATAAATATGAATAGTTTGGCATCTATTTTGGGACATTCTGTATATACATAGAGTACCACAAAGAGAGGAGATACAAAAGACTGGAAGGTGGCAGGAGACTACAAAAAAACTACTGGAAGAAGGAAAAAGAGAAATACAATAGACAAATTTCCATATTCTCAGATCATACATCAAGCAAGTATTTAATATAAAAATTTTACCAATAAGAAATTGTACAAACCTGTCCAACTTTATTACACCTTTCAGGAGCATAGGATGGATCACAGATGACCATTTTGCATTTGGCTACCTGGTCTTGAGACTTTACTCCAACCACTTTGCCATCTTGCATTACCAGTTCATCAACTGGTTTATCCAACATGTAGGTTCCCCCATAGATTGCACTAAGTCTGAAAAATGTAAACACATATGTAAAAAAAATATAACTCGAATACGTCAAACATTTCAATAATAAAACCTGTTAATGAGAACCAGTTTGATTTTATCGAAAAAATTGAACTGCTTAGTCTAATAAAAGGTTTCATTTTTAATAGAACAGAGTTAGTACAAAGAAAATTATTTTAATAAAATAAACATTTGGTTAAAATTTTACTATCTCTGTCCCATAATAGTTGTTACATTTAGTATATAAGAATTTATATACAAATGTACCAACTATTATAAGAGAATTAGTATTTCATCTTGTTCCTGATAGAAATTAAGAAATAAATTGATAAACAATCAACAAGATATAGTAATGATTAAATGAAGTACAACATCTGTCCCATTGTAAATTAGTATATATTTCCTTTGATTATTGGTAACACTTATCAAAGTTTATGTTAAGATGTCTAAATGACAACTTTGTGTTAAGTTATATATAAAGAAAAAAAAAAAAAAAAGTACATCACAAATGCTTAAATCAACAAGTATTTTTCAAAACTAATGGTTCTAAGCTCTGAAAAACTATTTTCATATCTTATTTTGTTTTTATTTACAAACGTAACACCTACTACAGAATACACAGGAAAAGTTTTTCATACAAAAAAGTAGAAAGGAAAAAAATTATTCAGAAAATAATTTTAGAGAATGACTTCACCCAGATGTGTTTTCATAAAAAAAATATTTCATATATCAATAGTTATTTTTCTTTAATATCAAGCATTTTTTTTGATAGTCTTATTCTGAACGTTTTAATACTTACCTAGCAAATCCCTGTGGCAGTTCTCCCAATCCATATAATGGGTACAAGTAGGGTGATTTCCCATAACGTGCTAAAGAGTCGCTGTAAAGCTTGCATCGTTTAATAACATCAATGGCAGGCTTGTTAAAGTATCTGAAAGAAAATAAATTTACACTAATAAAAAATTAAAAAAAAAAAAAAGTAAATCTTACTTACAGAGGTATAGTTATTTACTAAGTTCAGTTCAGCTGTGAAACAAGGTTAAAATTATAAAGCATCTGGTGAGAATTAAACTCAGTTGGTGTTTCACATCACATCAACCCTTGTGGGTTATCTATCCTGTTAGGATTTCTAAGTGTACAGTCTGTAGGTAACTATTTTCAAAAGTTGTTGGAGTTCATTTGTTTTTGCAGTTTAATGGTTTCAAGTATTGAAACACTAATAATTCTATTGGGTATTAATCATGTATTTGCACACATTTCAAATTCTAAGTATTCCTATCTAACACTAATAATTCTATTTAATATTAATGTTAGCACACTGTTAAAGGGTTACAAGCATTGCTATTTAACATTAGTAATTCTATGAAGTATTGCTATCTAATGTAAAAAATTGGCATAGCTGCGTGGTTTCAAATAAATAATCCTTAGTATATAATTGCGTTGTACTATTTGACCCATAAATGGGACTAACAGGTACTACAACACCAGGTCAGAGTGGATCTGGGAGTAATGGCAATGAAAAGGGTACTATATATTACCCAAAGCTCCAGGGCACTGGAGCATCACGAACAGATGCAGTTTAGTGTCATAATTTAGACACTTGTGGGTGGGAGAGCCTTACCCACCCCCATTTTTTTGGGGGGAAAAAGATTTTACACAAGGCCACAAGTATGGAGCACCAAATAAGGACTAAACTAACAACCCAACTCGTGTTGATGATGAGCTAGTTTACTGACCATTTACATCAGTTACACAGAAACTGATAACATGTAGATCAGTTATCAGACAGTAATAGATACTGAGGACAGTCCTGTGTAAGTAAGAAAAAAAAAAATAAAAAAAAAAAAATCAACCATTGAAGTATGGCCATGAAATTAATTTAGGGGATTCACTTTATGAACCCAAAGTTTGAATTTCAACCTCAAAGTTGACTAATTTTCCTGTTTAAAAATTTGATGGAAACACGAGTATATGTTAAATATAGTCAGACTTGCAACATATAAGTAAACATATGAATAGTGGATACAAGAGAAGTATATTTTTCTGGATATGAGAGAAATTAAAATATTTAAATGTAGAGAACTTTATTTTACTAACATCAAAAAGCTGTTATAGATTTAAGATGCAGACATGTTCGTAGCTCTGTACAAGAAAAACAAATTCAAGTACTTAAACCAAATTTATTTGACAAAGATTTTCCTAAAATTCACTTAGATTAGGAAGTCAAAGTTTGAGACCAAAAGAAATAGCTGGTTTAAAAACATTTTAACAGACAATTATAATTTCTTTTCAATAGAATTAAAAACATTAATCATAAGTGAAACTTTAGCATGTGACATGAGAAAAAAAGGTTAAGATTTGGTTTAGGTTAAGTTTTCATTTTTATAGAGAGAAGAGAAGAGAGAGAAAAAAAATTGTGGCATTTATGACGAATAAAATCTTATACACTGAAAATTAGTCTTTAAATTTTAACTGAAGACAGTGGGAGCAGACTCGGTTAACACTAACTACCATAGTAAAGTGAAGTTTTATTTTCAGTTTTAAGAAAGAAAGGGTGTTAAAATTCTTTAAGCACTTATGCCTTTTATTTTCCCATTTTGCAATATTTAAAAATTTAAATATCACTATTTAAAAAAACCCAAAAAACAAATTTTAAAATGGAAATAAGAATATTTTAAAAGTTCAAATTCAACATCAACCTGACAGATAAAATAAAAAAAATGGTAACTTAATACTTTAAACTTAAAGAGTCAGGTTCATAAAAAGGAAAGTGAGGGCTCACTTTTTAATAGGAGTTACAGTATAAACTGCTTACCTTCACAAAACCCACAAAAATCTCCTCTCAAAATGAAGTTTCTAGGGGATATGGTCTTGTCAAAAGAAAGTACCAAAAATCACTTAAAATATTTTTTCTATGAAAATGGCAAAGTTATCTAAGTAAATCTTGTAAAGAGAGACTTTCTAACCAAAAAACCCCAAAACAAACACCCAACACATACTTACTCATCATTGAGATACAAGGACAGTGCATGTCCAGTGAAATCAACTGTATTTTTATCCAGACCAAATTTATCATAAAGGTCTTTTATAGAATTCTTTTCAGGGTCTATTCCTTGCCATGTAGTGGGATCATTTTCATCTAACTCTTGCACATATATCAAGAACTTACGGAAGCGACGTTTCTCAAACATTCCCATTAAAGCTGCAAGACAAAATAGTTAACATGACAAACTAATAAGTGAAGATAAAACTAACATTAAAATATGAGTTTATATTTAATAACAATTTTTATTCATAGTAATTTTGTAATTGAGGAAAAGAACCTTAATGACACATCAAAAGGTAAATGCTTCATTATAAATGTTTTAAAGTTAGTTCTTTGGTTTTATATACCAGCTATAGACAGAATTTTCTTTAATATGTAGAATTATAAATTAAGGTATATAATTCAAAGCAATTGATATTTTCATAAAATAGTATTTCAGTCTTTTGTTTAATTACAAGTAAGTAAACTGCATTAATGTTGAGTTATAAGAGAAATTTTGGTTTGCACAATTACTAAAATATACTTACATGAGCCTAGAGCTTCTTTTTCATCAGCAGGTACTTTGTGTATCTTTCCTCCTTTGTACACGAAACTACCTTCCACAGATTTGAACTCTAAATATCTAGTCACACCAGTTTTGATCAATGTTTTCACCAACTGGCCTAGATTAAAGAAAAAAAAAAAAAAAAAAAGAAAAAGAAAAAGCCAAGCTTAAAGTTTACATCAATAGAAAATAAAATAACATCTAAAATAAATATAAATAGATCAATAATAAAAAGCCCCCCCCCATTTCAAAGCATCAACTCTACATAAACAGTAAAGAATTAATATTTAAATTAAATAAATCTAATTTAAATTAAATATAAATGTTCAAATAATTTACAATAACATACCATTTGCCATCAGAAATTTGGGAATAAGATCAACATTCCAGTCTCTTCCTCGGCCAAGTTCTGCTGGGGGAGCACCCATTTGGAATTTTGTGTACAACTGGAGAGAGAGAGAGAGAGAGAGAGAGAGAAAAAAAAAAAAAGCAAAGAAAGATTAGATTCAACCTATTTTAATTTCACTTTTTTTTTTTTTTTAAATAATTAAAGTGACATTTAGTAGAGTTGTTTCCCTTTATATGGAAATTTTATACATTTTTTAAAAACATTCCATCACATTAACTTATAGTGGTTTATAAACAGCTTAAATGTAAAATCTCCAAGAAAATATGAAATATCTGTAATTTCAAAATTATCTGCTCTAAACTTAATGCAAGCATTCTTTTAAATAGGAAAAACTTATTTTTAAAAGAATTTCACTGAAACATAAGATACACAATCGGAAGTTACTTTAGTATCACTAATACACAATATACACCAACAAAAACACTAATCCTGTGTCAAGATATCTGTGTGTGTGTGTGTGCTTTGGAAGTCATTTAAGTATACTGTATATACCCATGCAATGAATAAACCCTCACTTGAAAAGGCATTTATCATATTGCATATAAGGAATGGGTCTCTAACTTATGGCTATGTTAGCCTACAAAAATATTTCTCCAAGATCCAATGACCTAAAGAGAAATGAATGTTTTCTCTTATCTATATTTTAAAAACTGGGGGGAGAAAAAAAAAAAAAAATCCATGACTCATTTCCTCTTAGTCAAATCCAACTTGTCACATAGCTTAGCTAATGCCTAACCAAAGGTTTTAATTAAGATAAATCTGTTTAATATTTATATTTGTAGGGTATAATTCTACACTTGTATCCATTCAAGTTCACCAGTGTATATATGAGGTGCATACGATAAGTTTCCAGACTTTTTGTATGGGCACTTTTATTGATAGTACACACATTAAACTCTAGTCCCCTTCGAAGTAATCTCTTCTGGCTGCAATGCACTTGTACCATTCCAACAACTTCTGGAAGGGCCCATGGAAGTCCTCTTGTGTGAGCGTGTCAATGACCTTCATCACAGCCTCTTTCATCTCAATTGTCTCATAATGACAGGCTCTGAGCTTAGGGAATAACCAAAAGTCACAGGGTGCAAGGTCTGGACTATAGGGACGGTGAGGAACTGTCTTGATGCCCATCTTGGTCAAATAGTCTGTGACAAGGATGGAGTTGTGGACAGGTGCATTGTCCTGGTGGAAATGCCACTGACCTGATTTGAAGAGTGCTGGCCTCTTCTGACGGAATCTCTTCCTGAACTCCATTAAAACCTCAACAAAGTATTCCTTGTTGACTGTCTGTCCAGAGGGAACCCAGTGCATGTAGATCATGCCAGTGCTGTCAAAAAAAGTGATCATCAAAAGTTTGTGGGTGAATTTGCTCTGTCTGGCCTTCTTAGGTCTGGGAGAGCCAGCATGCTTCCACTGAGAACTGTCTCTTGGTCATAGCAGTAGATCCAGCTTTCATCACAGGTCACCAGAGCATCAAGAACTGCGGCATCTGAATTGATCAGCTCGACTACCCCCCTGCTGTCATAACAATGTCTTCCTTTCAGATCTTCTGAGCACCCTTGGGACAAACTTTGCACAAATCTTCCACATCTTCAGTTCCTCACGAATACTTGTGCGTACAGTTCCCATACTGACATCAAACTGTGCACTTATTGTCTCTATAGACACATGGCAGTCCTTATCCATGAAATTCTTTATTTGGCCAATCAACTCTGGTGTTCTGACTTCCTTACTCCTCGCACACCTCTCATCATCCCTCACAGACTCCCTGCCTTCCTTGAATCTCTTACGCCACTCAAAAACTGATGCTCGATTCAAGCAAGATGGTCCAAAAGCAGTCTGAAGCATTCCATATGTTTCTGTGACATTTTTTCCAAGTTTAAAACAGAACTTTATTGCATATCGTTCTTCTAAAGTGTCCTCATGTCCAGATTGCATTTTTGAAATTCACTAGCTGTGACAATCAGGTTTTCGTAGGATGTATTCCAATTCCTGCTGTAGCCGTTCATTTGAATCCGAAATTATAAAAATTGGTCAGTCATTTCATAAGATGTATAGCAATAACATGCTGAATTTTCAAGAGTCTACGACAATTCTAAATGCCCATATGAAAAAAGTCTGGAAACTTATCGTATGCACCTCGTGTATAATTAAAAAAAATTAAAGAGGGGGGAAATAATTAGACCCTCAAATTCAATTTTTTATTGAGAGATTTCACATTTCAATGAATTTACCCATTTCTGAAATAGCACTGGAAATAAGTAAGCAGACAAGATGCACATGTAGAATTTTACCATTGGTACACATCACATGCATAGGTGTTATAAATAGAAAATAATACCAAGTAAAAACTATTATCTTAACTAAGAGGCTATGCAGAGACACTTTAGATTGAAGTTATGGCAAGGTTGGGCCTAGAAATAAGGTAAGCTTCTTGGTTTCAAAAATGTGTAATGAATGTTTTTTCTTGTTTTTTTTTTTTTTTTTTTTTTAAAAAGGAGAAAAATTGATCTGAAAAGTCATTACATGAGTATATATTGTAATTTCTTTGCATTACATCTATTTCAGTTGTCTAGCATAAAAAGACAGTTGTAAATTCTGTCATGCAACTAATATATATATATATATATATATATACACATATATACACACACAAGTTATAACAATTTTAAAAATTATCTCACATACCCAGACACGTGGTCAAATTTCATCATGTCTGCATTGTAATTAATTACAGTAGCAGCAAGTTTTTCCAATAATCAGTAATATCTTCCAAACCAGAACTTTTTTTTTTATATACAAGCTATAGACAGAGTTTTCTTTAGTATGTATAACTATAAATTAAGATTGAATAGCATCTTTAATAAATCATGAACTAATTTATCATCTTACAGCACAATCAGTAATATCAAGTCATCTAAAATAGAAGTAATATAAAGTTACATTTTAAGTGAGAGAATAAATATTAGAACCCTGCCATTACTGTACTCCCATCAAAAATGTAAAAAGAACATTTTATAGGCAATAGCCATGTTTGAAATAGGGTTTCCCAGTCAATATTCAAGCCATCTGGTTAAATATACTTCTAGAGGGTAGCACAAATTACTGCTGAATGTACTGAACCATGGCTCAGATGTAAAGGCATATCTAATTGGCTGTATTATTGCTAGGCAATAGCAATGTAGAAATGGGGATTTTCCTGTTGAAATTCAGGCTGCTGGATATATGTACTTTTAGATAATGGTACAAATATTTGCTACTAGGATTAAGGTTTTGATATTTGCCTTGATCAATTTTTCTCAAAGATCTTGTCACATAATTGCAAAATGATTTAGGAGGTATTTCCTCAGCCCCTCTACCATGAGCAGGATGTGATACAAGGTCAATTTTTAAGTGGTGAACAGTTGCTTTAAATTGAGTTTCCCTTTTAGACTGGTTGCTTAACCAAAAGAATCAGTCCACCCTACTATTTACCCATAGCTGAGAGAACAGAAGGGTTCATGCTTTTCTTAAAGAGTGAAATTAAAACTAAACTCAACTAGGATTTGAACTCAGGTTGCCAAATCCGTTTCCAATGACAATAACTGTTATGCTAAGTGATTTATAAGTAACTTGAAAAATCAAGACATGAATGTTTGGCCATTTTGTTTGTATAATTATAACCGTTGTGTGTGTGTATATTTTCTAATAAAATTTTTTTTATAGATTAAACAAAGAAAGACTTCTTTACAATAGAATTAAAATGTACCTAATGAAATGAAATTAAGTGTACTTAATTTCGAATTATTGCTAAAAATCAAAGAAAAATCTAGACTTTAATTCTTGCATATTTTTAACTAATGGTTATATCAAACATTACTCACATAAATTAGAATTCGTTTTTCTTTTGTCTACATGGCTAAGAGAATTAAGATGTCAAGTCAAATATCCTAGCAGATTGTGAGTTCAATTCATAGTCCCGATTTCACAGCATGACCCCCCCCCCAATCATGAATGGCAGAATGAGAGTCTACTTCCATGACTCAAAGGGTTATCAAGTATGACAATAGGCTTCTGAATGAGACCAGAGAGTACAGCAGCCAAAATGAGTATAGCTGTTTGCAATGTGTAGAAAACAATGCCTCATTTCAGAAATATAGACAAACATTAATAATTACATTAAACCTTCCACAAAAACCAGAATTAATTTTTCTTTATATCTACATAACTAAAATAAAGTTTATCGATGAGAAGAGGGTATCAAGAGCTAGTTTTTTTGGACATATTTTTTTTGCAGCCATTACACAAGTATTAATAATTGTATATGTTGTGGCATTCACTTGATGTGGTTAAAGCTGACTTCACATGTATTCATCATATGCAGAGTTTTTTTTAGGGATTGGTTTCTGAAGGTGATCTGCAGCAACATTTGTATGAAAGTTTGAATTTAAAGTTTTCCTTCTCTTAGACTGGTTGCCATACCAAGGTTAAAAAGCTCAGTCTGCCCAATTATTCACTCTTAGCTAGAGGAAGAATAGGATTTATACCTTTCCCAAAGGTATTAGTGCTATGTAAATTGCAAACAGTCTTGTCCAAGATTTGAACTTTGGTCGGCATGTCCATTTCCTTTGATGATAACCACTGTACTACAAGCACCTCTAATAATTGTACTTATCAGTTATTTCCTTATCATTTGAGTGATAGCATTACAACTTTTTCATCTTATGATTATAAAAATTGTACCATAGTTTAAAAGAGCTGTGTTATTTTTTTTTCAGAAAACATTAGAGAAGAGAAAGATCTAAATATTTTAACTCTTAAAACCCACCAGTGGGATATTTTAGACTCAGTTGATCACATTTGATCTACTTCATAACAAAAGGCTTTAAATACCATTCACAGCTTTCATTTCAATCGAATGAAACTTGATTATCTTTTGTGAATCATGAGTGAGTCCAGAGGCTAGAAGTTTATATGAAATGAAATCATTAAGCAATAAACACTTGAATCAAAGTACAACAGGACAAAAAATTATCTAAGAGTTTCTTAAATTATGCATACAAAAAAGTTAGACTACAAAATGACAGTTAAGTTCAAATTATGTTAAAGTTCTGGTTTTTGATTCAATTTTTAAGAAAGTTTCTAATACATTTTCTTACACTTTAAAGAGATATATATATATATAAATAAAAACAAACATTTCTACAACTTTGCCCATTGTAATGAGGTATCTATTTTATCTTAGCAACTAGTTTGTCAGACAATATGTTACCAATGGCCACCACCCACTCAAAAGAAGAAAAAAAAAAAAAGACCACAAAAGATTTTTTTTTTTAGCAAGTTGGTTTCAAATGCCTTAAAAATATTACCAAATTTCTTCCAAATCAAGCAGTATGGGGTGTATGTAATAACCTGATGTTAGTGTTGCCTAGTTATGAAAATACAACCATTTATATTTAACATTTAGACATGTAAAAAACAAAAACAAACACAGAAGCCATTTAATATAGTACAATTTTCAATTCACTGCTTAATTTTGTTTTGTTAAGAATTCTATTTAAATATTTTGAAAATTTTCTAACAAAATCAATTCATATAAAATTTAATAAATACTTGTTTTAAATTTATCTTCATTGGAATCTATTGAAAATTAGTGTCAAAATTATCAGCCTATTCAAGATAATCACTGTATTTTCTATAAAAAAATATAATCAGGTAAGTGGAAATTATTATAAAAAGATATGGGCCAAGTTTATTCATACTGTAATACAGTAAAGAGTTAAATACTCACTTTAATTCTTAGATAAGAAAGTTTTTTTGACAACATAAGAAAATTTGATCTAATATAAGTGTGTAAAAGGATTTTCAAATTCACATAATAAGCATAAAGAAATAAACATTAAGATACCTTGTTATGGTGCAATGATTAGCAAGCTAGTCCTGCAGATCAATTAGTGAGTTCAATACTCACTAGCTATTTCATATTTACAGCCTTGAGCTAAATCTAAATGTTTTAAGAACCAAAAACCGTTCATAATAGATCACTGAAGTTAAGCTGCAATATAACTGTTCAATACTTAGATGGGTGACCATTTAATAATAGCAGGTAGTGTAAAAAAAAAAAAAAGAAAAAAAAAAAAAAAAAAAAAAAGTAATTAGAACAAATTTAAATAAAAATAAGAGATACTTTATAGAAGGAAAGTATATATTTCTCCAACCCTTCTACTACAGGCAGGATGTGACACAAAGTCAATTTTTAAACAGTAAAGCTGATTTGAATTCAGTGTTTTTTTTTTCTTAAACTGATTGCCTCACATAAGCTAAAGAACCCAGTCTGCCCTATTATTTACCCATAACTGGTGTGAAAACAGATTTATGCCTTTTCCAAGGGTATTAGTGCAAAGTGAAATGCTACCAGCCTCGTCTAGGATGTGAACTCTGGCCAATGATTCCATTTTCTTTAAGTAAGCAGCATTGCTGGAAGAGTAATGGGAAGTACTGACAAGTGATAATATTAAATTTAAAACCTCAAATGATAAAGTGACAAAAATTTAAATTTTGTTAATATTAAATCAATTTCTTGATTTGAAATGCAAAAGAGAACAAAATTAAAAAATAAATCAAGTAACACAAGTCAGAACTGCTTCTTAAATGACATTATTATAAAAACCTCAAGTACACAATGTCTCAATATCAAGATTTAAAAATGGCAATCCTAGGAAAATGAAACTATTTTTTTATAGGTTTTACCAAGATGAGTTTCAAATAGCAAATAATGTTTGTACATATACAAATTGCTACAGGACACTTTGACGTTGTCATGTTTAAAATCAATAAACTAGCCATGTGGCATGCAGTCAAGATGTGGCTAGTTCAGAGCTATGTAAACTGTATATCTCAATATTTTAGTGTGTCACCAATAATCTTTAGGTGTGTCAGAAAATTATGTCAAATCTGATTAATTTTTCTTTGTAAAAAAAAATTTCTTGTATTTGGCTTGACTAACAAACCTTTGGGGATATCAGCCATATCTAATTTTGGGATTTTTGCTTTAGGTTTTGTTTTAAATTTTAATCTGAGGGTTTCAAACACAAGTTATTATAGATAAGTGCTGGACTTTGAGGGTGGGGAGAAAAAAAAAAAGAAAGTCTCTTTATGTGAATAATTTTCACGAAAAAAAAAATTCTAATACAAAATTTAGCATGTTGTAAAATTTCTTAAGAAAATTCTAAAATGTTTGATGAGTAATAACACGTTTACATTGCCCCAATCAATGATCAAAAACTAAATTTAAAATATTCTGAATGAAAAGTTTGTTACTTAAAAAAAAGTAATACATATTAGCAGAAAATATAATAGAAATATTCTACAACCTGGGAACATTATGCACATAATAAAAAAAAATAATGTAAAATATAAATATCATACACCCTTGATAGTTAATAAGAGCCACTGCATGTCAGTGATGGTAATGCAGTTTCAATAGTAAATGGATTTTCATGGAGTAGAGTTGCCGGCCACATAACATCTGGTTTTGAAAGCTGGAATATTCTTTCTTGACCAATTGCCTTACTAAGATTAAAGAGAACAGCCTGCCCTATTATTTATCCATAGTGGGGAAGGGAAAAGAAAACATTCAAGCCTTTCTTAAGGGCATTAGCATGAAAATGAAATGTATACTGCTTTGTTTAGTTCATTCCTCAAGATGATGACCATCATATCATACCATGTATTTCGGGCCAGGAGGTAGTAAATATGTAAGAGTCTCATTCAAAATAAATAAGGGGAAATATTGCTTAAGGTATTGGCAGTAGGAAGCAGTGATAACAGTTTCATCTTTTTCTAGGAATTCAATAGTGATGGGTCCTTTTATATCCAAGAAGACTGTCAGCATCACCTTGCTGTGTCCAGAACTTTTTCTTTATCAGTCAGTATGTTTCCATTCCATGGACAATCTTTTCAACTTGAGTTCACAGTGGCAAAACCATGTTTAACCCATTTGTAAACATTTTTGGATTAAAACATGCTTCTTGGTACACATCAGTCTTCTGTAAATTTCACATGGCTTGTACTTTTTAGCCACCAAAAATTTGATGGCAGACATCTGTTCAAGCCAGGAGCACCATGTTTGATTTGTCACCATTTTGAATAGCTTTAAAATATTTTTGCAAGATTAAAATAATTTTTGCTATAAACCAATTCTGCAAAGTTTACATTTATAGAAAAAAAAAAAAAAAATTAATTTTATTTTTCCTCATAAGAAAAAGTTACAGGTAATATGATTTTCAGTTTTTGTCCATTTTGTGTACACAAGTGGTAGTAGAGACCTGATATAACATTAAAGGAAGATATACAATGTTAATATGGTGTTCCAAGTATGCCTAAAACAAATCTTGTTTTGAACCTGAACAAATGTAATTATTTACTGTAATGCAGTTGTATTACATTCAATCTTGAGTAAATTGAAAGATATTCATTGCATTGTAGTTTTATTTCCTCCCATCAGTATTTAAAAAGACAGGTTTAAAAATTAAAATTCCATTCCTTCTGTAATAAAAATAATTTAAGTGCTGAAAATTTCCAGGAACAAATCAATGTATCCAAAAAGGTCCCTCATCCACACAAGCAGATTTTAAGATCCAGATTTTACATTGAAGAGAGTTGAGCTATGAAATTATGTACAGAAACAGAATTGATTTATAAGTCTTAAAAGTTCACATGATGTCATTTGTTATTGATTTTTTTTTTTGACCAATGGGATACCATCAATACAACACTGATGGAAGTGTGTAGACAGCAAAGGAGACTAACGTTAACAAAAAAAAACAAAACATTTGGTTACATTCCATGAGATTATCTTGGTTAGCCTAGAAACCTTTCAGCAAAGCCTTATATGATAATAGAATCAACTGCTTACCTCTTCCAATGGAGTCATAGATGCACTTTCTCCTCCATAATACTTGTTTCGATCCATATGCAACACCTTCTTGCCAACCACAGACAACATACCACTGAGGATACATTCCTGAAAAAAATATAAATAAAAAATTAAAAAAAATAAATTAAGGGAAAACTTATAACACACACACACACACACATGTATATATATATATATATATATATATATATATATATATATATATACATACACACTTTAATTTTATTAAAAGTATAGGCTGAAGGAAGATTAAAAAAAAAAATTGCAGTGAAATCCAAGTTAAAAGCACAGTAAGGATAGCCTTAAGCCAAACTTTTTCATAGGCCAGGCTTTGGCCTGTTTAGCAAAACTTTCCTTGTTCCCAATAATACCTGTATCAGAATAAGGTAAAAGAAAAAAGTTTGGCTTTGGGTTACCCTTACTGCACTTTTAATCTGGACTATATCAAAAAGGTTGAAAGCTTAGTTTTATTTTAGTAGTTAATTTTGATCAAACTTGAAGATTTGTATCTCAAGGCAGGAATTCAAAAAGTTTAAAGTTAAGAGTCATATTTCTGAAAGATCTGAATACATTATTTACATTGTTTTGTTTTTATGATCCTAGATCATTAATTATTTTAAAATGATCTTCCTGATGAAATCTAATAGTTTATTAGGTTAGTCTTAAATATTAGAAATCTTTAGTAATGCTATCACATACTGAAGTTCAGCGCTTTGGTGATATTTTGCTGGTTTCTTGTTATATTTATTTCAGAGTTGGGCAGTAGAGTACCTTTTAAAAGGTAAGATCACATTTTCCTTAAGGAGTTTAAATTTTGTATTTCATTTCCATATTAAGATATTTCTTTTCTAAAAAGTCTTTATTCCTATTCTAAATAAGAAATTTTATCAGATGCACAAAATAAAAACAATGTGAAAAGTTTGCATAAAGACATTTTCATATTTTTAATTATGAGTAATCAGTCTTCTTTGCATTTTAAGCTTTGATAGGTTAATACAATGTTTTGGTTTCTTTGTTTGATGGCATATCAGCCTTTGTGGGTTATTTAATCTCAAAGCTATCCTTGTAGAACCAACAGTAATGGTATTGTTTAACCCATAGCTGGGAGGAGTGTATAAGGGGGTTGTACCTTTCCCAAGGGTATTAGTTCAAAAGTGAACTTATTAGTGTGGCTGGAGTTCAAATTTGCTCAAGATATTGCAGTCCACTATGTTAGACACAATGCTATGAGGACTTCCCTTAGTACAACAATTTATTAAACAGATGTCAAGGTATAACTTAGTCATTTACTAATCTTAGCTATGGCACAAGGTTAGAATAATGAGAGAGATCAAACTCAAAAGGTCTATTAAGCCTAACTCAATAACCATCACAACATGTAAGGGACCTAGTATAAAATTTAGAATAGCTGGAAGTTACATAGTGGCAGGTTTGAAAAATATAATTTAACAGCAGATCATTAAAAAAAAGATAAAATGAAGCAAAACTGATTTTTACCCCCGCCAAATTTCTCTTAATCCTTTCAACATAATATAATCTTGAAAAAATAAATAATCCCAGTTGTTTATTACATCATGCAGTTAGGACGTTTTTGTGCTAACCCTTAAAATAATTATTAGATCTAAAGAGTTTTGCTTATTGAAGGTCTCACAAAATCATTTACTGATAGCTGGGCGAGAAAGTGGAAAACAAATGGATCCAAGCCTAAGGGCATTAGCACAAAGTGAAACAGCCTGATCTAGGATTTAAATTTGTGCCATGCATGCCTCAATGAATAATGGTTTGGTCATGTTTTGTCATATCAACCATTGTGGGTTATTTAATATCAAATCTTGGTTGCACAAAGGTGTATGGTTTTAAATAATCCTGAGTAGATGATTGAATAGTACTTTTTGACCCATAGTTGAGACCCTAACAGGTTTTACCACACCAGGTCAGAGTGGACCTGGGAGTAATGGCAATGAAGAGGCACCCCACATTACCCAGAGCTCCAGAACTGGAGCCTCACCATCTGATGCAGTTTAGTGTCATACCTAGGACAGTAAATAATGAAGTTAGTCAACTATATATAAACACTTGGAAATATTTCATCTTATAGAGAAAAGACCATTGTATTATTATAAAACAATAACCCAATCAGAGAAATAACCCTTTTGCCAAGGAGATTTTTTTTTGCCAAGGATACACAGTCAGAGTGACATTTTTGTTGTTTTGCAATAGCTCAATGTAAAGCATTTCCCAATTGGCTGTGTATGTTGATAAATTCAATGTTAATGTATAGAAACATTGCTAGGAGGCTCCATAGTAGTGTAGGATTTCATACAGGTTATTTTGCAAAATATAATTAAAATTGAGTGTTTTGTTTTCATGTTATTATACTATGACAACTGTTAACCAAATTATGTTTTTTTTTTTTTTAAATATGATTGATTTGAACATAACCTATTTTGCAA
The DNA here is from genome assembly GCA_963585895.1 of Sepioteuthis lessoniana. Lineage (NCBI taxonomy): Eukaryota > Metazoa > Mollusca > Cephalopoda > Myopsida > Loliginidae > Sepioteuthis > Sepioteuthis lessoniana. The sequence goes on along the minus strand of CAUZXS010006755.1, from coordinate 72,838 downwards.
ATTTTCTGAAAATAATTTGTTCACTCTACAAGATTAAAAACAAATTATCTACTTGCAAAAAAGCAGAAAACTAGTTTAGATCAATTTTATCTAATTGAACAGTTAACTGTGGTTTACAATGAAAATAAATTTATAGACTAGGATTTATTGAAATGAATAAGTTTTACATTTTTTCTGTAAAATGTTAAGATCATTTAAGTACAGTTTATCAATTGGTAAAGCATAATGCATCAGCCAACAATAAAGAAATGTATTTAAAAGAGGATTGGCTCAGAACAAAAATAGAAGACATACAGATCAATAAGTAAACATGAATTACTTTTAGATTTAAGAGAAATACTGTAGGGAATTAGATGATTTCCAAGCAAACTAATTCAGAGCAATATTCATACAAGCCATTTTATTTAATATACAAAAACAATTGCAAATGTTTTTTTTTAAAATGAATTTGCAGGTAAGAGAAATTCTTGTCAATATTTCCAGAAACAACTTAAGAGAAAGTGTGGAAAAAGGCAAACACAGTTGGCTTTGTATCAGATCTAAATCACCAGTAGATGAAGTGAATGCATTGAAAAGACAGTGTCAGTATGAAATTACAATTTTAGTGCCAAATAGAATAATCTATGTAACAATGATCCAATTTTTATATGCAGGTTTCTTACTGCAGCAGAAAAAAAAAAGAGAAAAAAAGTGATGCCAATACTGTTCAAATTAAAAGCAGTTTTCAGTTCATTTTGCAGCTTTATAGTATTAGGGTCTGCATTCATTCTCAACTCAAGCATATTATATTGATCAGATTTATGAAGGGATGAAACTCTAAATATATTAAATGCTAATTCATTTTCCTTACATAGAGGAAGAAAAAAATCTATACTGTATGTTATAAAACAGCACATCTTACAGATTTTTGTTAGAACAATATTGTGCTAATTCAGGAAATAAAGCAATTTTCAGTCAAATTTTTGATTAGCAAATATCAAATAATTTCTCAAGGAAGACCACCCCAAGTATATTGAATGCAATAGAATATTTCCCCTTTTATTTGCAAAAATATCAACTGACTTGCCAAAGAACTTAATAGCCACCAGTGGTAGACTAAGTTTGAAGATAAAATTACTTATTGCACATACTAGTTTTGGTAGCAACAATAAGAAAACTTTCCAACTGAAGAGGATTCAAATATTAATTTTCAGTTATCATTAATATCAAATAAGTTCTTGGTATAACCACCAAAAAGGGATTTTTCTTCATTTTTCACAGAATTTAAAAAATTTCGTTTTTAAGGAAAAAGACACTTGAGAAATTTGCCAAGTGTTTTGAACTGATGAAAATGAAATATGTACATTTTATGATTCTCACTCCTTCTTGGTTTGAACGAGACTTTTCCCAACACATCCACAGTTCATCAATTATTGTTGGAACATTAAATTTTAGCAATGATTTCAGAGTAACTGTATTAATCTGAACACTAGCAAATGTTCAACCCGACACTTTTGGGGAGGATGGGGAGGAAGAGGGAGAATAAACTGTTGACATTTCATCCCTAAGATGATTTTTTTTAACCAACTAGATAAGTAGACAGACTGTAATTGAGAGCAACTCAAAGGCTCCCTTTTTTAATAGCTATTACACCATACGTACTAGCGGCCCATGACAATGATGACACCAAAGTGTGTGTGGTCGCTACTTTGATTGTTCCACTTATCCTTGATTCATACCTTAATGCTGAGTTAAGCAAGAAGGCATCAAGTACCATTGGCAAACACTTATACCAATTTTAAGGTTCTACCAAGCTTAATCATTCAAAATACCATTTAGGCTTTAATACGAGCCACTAGTGCTAATGGAAAATACACACCCTACTATCAAACTTATATTGCTATTACCTATATATTGTCAGCATATATTGAAAGGGGAAAAAAAAAAAAAAAAAAAAGTTTAAAGCTCAAAATTGTTTTATCCACCCACCCCAAATGATTTAGAGAAGCCATAAAGGAGCTGGAATTTAAAAGGATTAAAAGATCCAAGCCAGTTGCCTAGGTGATAATATCTAGTGATCTAAGATTAAGCATTAATAATTCCTGTAGTATTCAATATAAAGGGATCAAAACCATGTTTTTAAATAGATCACTGTACGTACGTACATAATGCGACTAGAAATTGAACTGCCCTTTACCTTTTATTTGTACAGAAATACTGTACATTAAAAAAAAAAAAAAAAAAGTTTCCTATATTTATGAATAAAAAGTGCTCAATATTGGTGATAGAACATAGGTAGATCTAAGAATAGTATAGACTGAGTCAACGACACTAGGTGACTCAGTTTCTCACCTATGTGATCAGACCAAGTCAACAAACACTTGACTGTGCCTATGCTATCCAAACATATGTTGAGAGAGAGGGAGAGAGAGAGAGATTGATATATTTATAAGGAAAGAGGGCTCAAGATTGGTGATAGAGCATATATAAATCTAATAACAAGAGTCAATGATATTTAGTGACCATCAGTTCCTCCTCACCTATGCAATCAGACCAAGTGCCATTAAACACATCTACACTATTCTAACATAGGACTATATATAAAGCGAGTTTAGCCCTTGGACTAACCTCAGGACATCACCCCCACCCATTGTACTAAAAGGTGGTTTTGTTCTTTCCTATGTAAGTGCTTTCATGGGAGAGGAGGGGTGGGGCTTGGAAAAACCATACACTAACTGTAACAACTTATGGAACAGGTGGTGAAATCTATCCCATATACATATTTCATATACTGAATTTAATCATTATGAGATAGGTAATATAAGAATGTAGGAAATTTTTGTGATAAGAATTTAATACAAGAAATATATCAGCATTAATAATTTCTACCCAAATCATAAACCAAATAAATTTAATTTGAAGGTTCTAAATTTGAAACAAATTTTCGTAATTTTTTCTTTTGAAATTTAACTTCTATTCAGAAAAAACTTAGCATTAACATATAAGTTTTAAAAGATCAAGAAATAAATCTTTTAGTATCAAAACATCTTGATAGTTAAAATAAATTTAATGTATAAAAGGCAATAATTAAAATTTTCATTTTTGTATGTAACCATAACCAAGCAAAAATGGCATATCTACAAGATTTTTTACAATCTCTAGTGGAAAAATTTAAATTGATATTTAGTAATTTCATAAGAGTATTAAAAAGGATAAATGTATAGGTATTTAATACCAAGGTCAAATGAGGGCCAACAAAAATCCCGATAGTTTTTAACAAGGAGAATTTTAATATAACTTTTAAAAAATAAATTTCATCAGAACTAGTCGTAAAGGATTAGATATTTAAGTATAAAAATACAATTTAGTCTCTTAATGCTCAGAAACTGGGCAGATATTTATGTTGCTATCTAGAAGCATATGTCATTAAGTAAGCTGAATTCAGGCCAGGGAATCTATTGCTATATTGCCTACCAATCAGAGCCAATTAGGCTACTAAATAAGAAATTACATTTTATATATTTTTAGTTATTTTTCAACCAAGAGCCAGGGACACAGGCAATTCGGGGCTCCAACGGTTGATAAATACTGCCTAGTTACATACCATCAGTTAAAAAATTGGATTAAAATTTAATTTTTATTAATTGATGATCATTCCAGAAAATAACATTACTATAATCAATTGTAAAATTTTAAATTTCAGTGCTACAGTAAAGTTATTTTACCATATCTTAGTCAAATCATTGTTATAAAAAGTAATAGTTTGTTTATCATTCCCCAAATTTCTCATATTCATCATGATTAGAGATGAAATAGTCTTATGTACTTTTAAGGCTTTGACAAATACAATTTTTATTCTAAACCAAATTACTGATTGTTCTCAAGAAAAGTGGAGTAGCTTTTTCTACAGTTTGAAGTCAATTTTACTAGTTATCCACTACCATAGCTAGCAATCCCGAAAAGTCAGGTTATTTTGACCATAGCTGGAGAGAATGGATTCATGCCTTTATAAGTATATTATAACACAAACAGCTTTGAACTTTGTTTGCTAGTTCCATTTTCCAAGATGAAAACCATCACATCTACTTATATATCAATGATTTTTATTTTTATTTTGAATGAATTGTTCTAGAACTATTTATGTATTCTTCAGTGATACCAATTAAAGAACTTTATAAAAGGGGAAAGAGAAACGAAACAAAAAATATGTAATAATGTGAGAGACAGGAAAACAGAACTGTCATCAGGCAGTGTTAAGATATCAAAAGTATATTTATTAGTGTCAGTAACTATTATAATACACAAAATAAGTTTTTGTTCATATGTACACATTGAATACACTTTGCATAATATAATCAAAACATTCACACAAAATAGAATTTTTATCTTAAAGAAAAGAAAAAAATCTTTACAAACTAAGTTTTAAAATGTATTGCAATAATTTTACTATCTTTAATTTGCAAGAAAATAGAATGAAGTTACTCATAAAAATGAATTTTTATCAAATATTAACAATGCTCTAATGACTGCCAAATAAAAAAAATCTAAATTAATTAAAAAAATCTTCCTAAAAAAAAAAAAAAAAAAAAAAAAACACAAAAAAAAAAAAAAACACAAAAAAAAAACAAACAAAAAACAAAGTTATAGAAAAATATAGGATTTAATGAAAATTTAGTGATAAAATTTTTTTTTATTTTAACTATTATGAAAAATAAAATTTCTTTACAGCAGGTGTTTATCTATTAACTCATTTCAATGGTCAACTGACTATTATTCAGCTGCATGAGATATGAAGTATGGAGATATATAACAACACACACTTGATGATATATGTAATATTTTTACATAAAAACAAAAAGAATTCACTTCTTTGGTGTTATAAATTTCTGGTTATGAAACCATAAGGTGTAGAAAGAAAATTCTTATTAGAGAGAGAGAGAGAGAGAAAAAAAAGAAAAAACTTTTTTTAAATAAGAAAAATTTAATCTTTATTTCTATCTTAAAAAAAAAAAAAAAAAAAAAAAAAAAAAAAAAAAAATCAAAGAAAATTTTTTTTAACTGTTGAGGTATATCAATTATTTTTCATTTATACAATAAAGTCATGATTGTCAACACTATCTTAATTCAGTATTTTAGAAGAAATTTAAATGCAATATTTAAACTAAGGAGGGGGAGGAGAAATCTTTATACCCATATATTAAACAAGCTGTAACAGATAACATACAATGATTCATTTTTATTTGCAATTTAAGCTCAAAGTTCAGTCACATTTTTTTTTTAAATATTAAAACTTCAATTGTGTTAATATTGAATAAAAAAGAAAATTCTCAAAAACTTACTCTACAGCCCCAGTCAAGTTAGCAGTCAACTGTTAGACGTAATGGGCAAGTCCATGTTGTTCTTACTCTTCCGAAAAGATGCAATCAGCAAACTTGCTTTAAGACCAACATTGATGATGAAAACCAATATAAAGTGACAACTTCTATAAAATTTATACCATTAATTGCAAATAAGTAGTAACTGATAAATAGGAGTATTTTATAAATAAGATTTAATAGTGATGATCACCTCGGAGAAATTAAGTTGCAAATTGCTTTATTCTCAAAAGCATTTTCAGCATAATGTGCCAATTTTGTGGCTTCATAATACAGATCAGAAGTTTTTACTGATAGACCTCTTGACTAGTCACATTTACCTTTGTTGTTCATGCAATCATTATTTCATGTAACTCCATCCAGAACATATGAACCCTGGTTGAGAAGCAATTATATAAATCATTTTCTTTATAATAAAAAAATTAAATATAAGATTGCTTTTAATCAATTTCTTTAGATATTGCTTAAGAGTTGTGAGAATTTTTGAGCATTGAGGTAGACTAAGTCTTTTTTATCCAATGATTGCTCGATTCAAATTGAATAAAGGAATAACTTCATATTTCCTTGTTTTTAAATCCAACCAGTGGGACTTTAAAATATTGCATAAACAGCAGTTAGCTCATCATATTATTAGAAATATTAGGAATGTAGAATTCAACCCTGTTTATAAAACATACTGTCCTATAACAGCACAATTCATATACTAAATGTTCTATTATGAGACAAAGATAATACTTAACTGTATTTCTTGATTTCTATCAGGATATAAAATTCTACTACATCTGTCCCAAAAGAGTTGCTACATTTCCATTTAAACTTCATATTCTACATGCAACAACTATTCTGGAACAGAACTAGTAGCTAAGATCACAATAACAAATCACAGTTTAAAAACTTAATTAGGTTAAAAAGGTATCATCCTCCCAACATGTTTCCAGAATAATTTGAATTGAGGCTTGATCTGATTAAACCCTTTTTATACTAAAAAAAAAAAAAAAAAAAAAAAAAAAAAGCTGGAATATGAAATTTTTTTAAAAAGAAATAAGACCGAGGTTGACCCTTAATTTAAGGTCATGGAATTTATTTTGAAGACGTTCTTTATTCTTCTCGACTGTTTTATACTTAATGAGATGTCAATTTTGCAAATGAGATGTCAATTTTGCAATTGAGCTTCTTTTTGACCCTTAAAAAAAAAACAAAAACAAAAAAAACAAAAAAAAAACAAAAAAACACGACTTTCCAACCTAATTTTTTTGGGGTGGGTGGGGGGAGTCATACCATAACCGAGAGAAACTGTATAAATAGTTGGCCATAGTTTGTATCTCGTGTATGGTGCAACCTAAAAGAAAGTTGCATGGTACATAAGATTTGCTCTTCTACAACTTAAACGTTAAGAGTATTTTCTGGGAAATAAAAATGCATTGGGGCACTTCATAAGGTGTAATGGTTAGCAAGCTAGATTAGCAAACCATTGTTAGCAACATACTTTTGGCACTGTGCCACAACTAAGCTAAACTTAGCAAATAACTAAATAGGAAATAAAAATGCATTTTGTATTCTAAAAAATAAATCATTAAAATAAATATAACTGCATTTGATGGTGAAGCTTCAATTTGAGTTTGGGGAACAGAGTATCACTTCATTACCATTACTCTCACACCCACTCTGATCTGGAGTGGTAGAGTACTGTTAGGGTCCCATCTATGGGTTAAATAGAACTGTTCAGTCATTTACTAGAAACTGTGTGCAAATTGTTTATATAATATTGATAAATAGAATTATTAATGTTAATAGTAATACTTAAAACCATTTGTGTGTAAACAAATGAGCTTTAACTCATTTAAAAATAAAGTTACCTTAAACTATTTGCTTGCATGTCTCTTTATGTATATAATAGGATTAGGCCTGAACTAACCCACAAGGGTTGATGTGCTTTTATTACTAAGCCAAAGCAATGCAAATTGCCACATGATCATTTTTTTGGACAAAAACCTAATCTAGAAAAAAAAAAAAAAAATCCAGGAGATAAGAAGTATAGAGTAAAAATTGAAATTACAGCAGCTTAATAAAGCTATTTATTTATTTAGTAAAGAAAAATGTTAACTGCTTGTTTCCAATAGGCCTATCAAACTCCTAATTCAATTAGTAATTTTGCTGTTTATATCATAAGGACACATACACTTGCTAAATTAACTTGCTATTTTCCCTATTCTCCTCACAAAAATAGGAATTTGCTATCATGATTTCATATAATTTGACATTGTTGAATATCTAAATTTATACTTAACAACATGTTAATTTTGCAAGTCATTAATTTCTAGTAACCTTATTTACTGGAAGCATTAAATCTGAAATTTCAAAAGGTCCAGAGAAGGGGACAGATACAGCGATGGGGTGGGGAGGTTGGCTGAAAGACTATTTGTATAGCAATTCCATTCATTTTTTTCACTTAATGCCAAATTGAATTTCATATGAAAAACACTGGTAAGCATGAATGATTCTCTTCATTCTTTATAACAGAATATCAAGTAAATCTAATTTGAAATCACAGCAACTTTAATGATGAGAGATGAGGACAAGTAATTCATTTTTTTTTGGTCAAAACACAGCTGGATTAGGTTAAAAAAAAAAAAAAAAAAAAAAAAAAATCTTGATTGCTTGCTTGCTTCAAAGTGAGCAAAGGAATAGCTTTAGAATTCTTTAGGTATTTTTGCTTTTAAATCCAATAGTATATTACAGAAAAAGTGACCAAGAAATCCATCAAGACCTTAAAACAAAAAAGAGCATTTCCAATGATCTAATCTAACTTAATTACAGCAATACATTCAACATATCCAAATTACTATTAAAAAAATCAGTTAATATCTGTTTATTATAGTGATGCTTCTATTTAGGAGGGAGTGAAAGATTCTAATTAGAATTTCAGTTATCTGCATTATATCCAGAATTTGAAGAAAAATAAAATTAAGATAAAAAAATCTATTTAGTATTAACAGATTCTATAATTAGTCAGTTGCAAATTAAACTAGAAATTGTTTTATTCTTTAAGTCAGTGGTTTTTCAAAATATTATTCTAATAAAGATATCACTATGCCATTTATGCTAAGTTAGAATGACATAAAAATGGGAATATTTTTCCAATACCAGATTAACTAAGACTAAAAAACAAAACTAAAATGATGCAATGAATCCGAGTAAGATTTTAATCAACATTAGATTAATTCAATCATTAGCTTAAACTCACTTCATAGCAACATTTTAAAAAATTTCACAAAATAGATAAACACAGCCCTGTATAGGACTATATTAAAGAGATCATAATTAGGTCACATCTTAGCTTTAAAATATAATTTTCTGATAAACTATATGCATATGGTTCAAAGAGTAAATGTAAGAGTTTTATTAATAGAATTCCAGTTTACACAGTTACCATGATTCACTAATATACAATGTCATTGAATTTTTTCTCTTTTTAAGATCCAGTATCATGGATAAGATTTAGTTTCAAAAAGATTGACATCATTTTGTAATCTAATAACTCGACCAATCTTCATTCAAATAATCTCAAAATTTAACAGCAAGGGTAGAAACAACTCAAAATTCTGTTTAGTGTTGTATTGTTTTTTTCTTTTCAGGTATTGAAATGCAATTCACTTGGGGGGGGGGGGGTCAACAGGATTTTGATTTGTTTCTAAAGATGCTAGAATTTGGGATTATTTGAATGAGAACTGCTCAAGTTGTTAGATTACAAAGATGGCATCATCTTTTTAAAAATAATGTACATTTCAAATGATTTAAACCTTTTTACCCCCCCCCCATTTAAATGTTATGACTCAAAATTAGCAATATAAACTTTGTACACTAACTGAATGTACAAAATATAAGGAAAATACCAGTGTTTTTTCATTGTTTCAGGAAGTTTTATAAAGAAATTTTGAGAGTACAAAATTTTAAGACATCTTAATTAAAATCCTGGAAGCTTTTCAGTTAACACTCAGAGGATAATGTCAACATGGATTTTAAATGAATTGTTTTAATTTTTTTCTCTTTCAACCCCTTTCAGATCCCTTATTTTTGTAGCCCTCAGTCTATAAGCCGTACTGAGTTTTAAAGGTGTTTCTATACTCACTCTTATGCTATCTTTTAGCTTATTACCCCTTATTTGTTAAAATTGTCTTCTAACAAGTGTTAGCTAATAAAGCTTTCAGAAACTTTATCAAAATCATGAAAATACTAGAGAGAGAAATGAGTAAAAAAAAGAAAAAAAGTGGTGGTGAAAGGTTAGCCATTGAAGAAAATGTCAAGAATCTGAGAGAGAGAGAGAGAGATCAATAGTAACAGATGTTATATCATGTAACAATCATAGCAGTCAAGCAAAAAAAAACAAAAAAAAAACAAACAAACAAAAAAACCAACTTTTCAAATATATCTGAGGGTCCAGGAGAAAAACGTTTAACCATATTACAAGAAATTAAAATGGCTAGTGAATAATGACATGCATTCATATCAACTAATTTTCAGATTTGACCTTGTTCTAAAAAAGGTAAAGATCATTTTAATTGACTAAGGTTGAGAGAGAGGGAAAAAACAAAAATTACATATTTATTTTTTGTCTGTAGCATTTAAATGGATAACTATTAAACGTCGATAATTATAAAGTAGCCTCCCTTTATTTGCGACTCTACGAGAGTGGGAGGGGTGTGAAGCTAATGGGGGTGGTTGAATTAATGGAGTAATCTTAAAGCAAAGGTTCACAACAGGGAGCCAGATCACATTGTTGGGTAGTCCATGAAATTAATAGGATATTGTGGGGGGGGGGGAGTTACAGAAGTATTTTTAATGAACCACATCAAAGCACACCTTATCAACAGGCTTTACACAAAAAAAATTATACTACTATTCGTATTTTTGTATTGTATTTTTTTCACAATTTTGTTTGCATAATTTTTTTTTTTTACATTCACTTTGATTTTATATAATTCAGCAGCAATCCACTTAAATTTGATCATGTAAATTACGAGTCAGGAAATTAAAAAACACACACACACACACACACAAAAACAACAGCAATACTTCATTAAAAGAATTGATACTGTAATTTGGGTTAGGGAGAAAAAAAAACCCCTTTAAATTTCATTTGAAAACTTGGGTATTATTTGTATAGCTTTTAGATACTCTTGTTCAAAGTTTGAGAAATTAAAAAACAAAAATTAAAAAAAAAATCTGAAATAAACGCAGATCAATCTACAAAGTCAAAAGAAATGAATAAATTTGAGAATCTCAACTAAAAGTGATCAAATAGATTTGTTAGCCCAAAATTCGATAGGCTGACAATTCACTAACTAGTCACATATGCAGAGGTGACAATTATTGAAGGGGATCGTAAGTTTACTATAAACTAAGCTTCATTCTAATTTCTCTATTACAATCTATAGTTTTTTTTGTTTGTTTTTGTCTTTTTTAAAATTCTTTAACACTCATAATTTCATTATGGCCATGACGAATCAATATATTTCTAACTATCGTCTTGCTTCTTACGTGATAATTTTCCAAAATTAATCAATGGCTTAAATAAAATGGATTTATGTCGATAATGTTGCATAAACCAAGCGTAAGAAATTTGTGAAGACATTGACGAGATGATTCTTCAGGTAGATTAGTCTGGAGCTAATTCTTTGAGTGATCAGTAAAAAGAAGAAAAAACAAACAAAAAAAACCCCCAGTAAACTAAATGACATTTTATTTTTTTCAATTAAATTTATTTAATTTATTTTTTCAAAGTTAAATTCACGAATTATTAACTTCAAAATTCAATTTACATAAAAAAAAAAGTCAATTTATAAAAAGTTTTCCCCCTTCTTTCTTAAACCTCAAAAAATTGTTTCTCCAAAAGATTAGCGTTAGTTGATTTTTTTAAAATTAGAAAGCAGGATATTTTGTTTATATTTCCACAACATTTAACAGACTTAAAAAGAATTCAATTGTTGGTAGTACAAGATGACTAATTCAATTGAATGACAAATTAGTTAGCTGCATACTGTTGCTACTGGATAATTGTCTTAAGCAAGTACAACTGGAGCAGACCCAAGTATTGGTAGCTAACCAGGGTACACACCCTTGCCTTAAATGAGGGGGGAGACTTAGTCCTTCATGCATTTTAGTAACATGTTTAAAACATGCAGGTGCTACCACAGCTGGAACAATACAAAGAAAAAAGTCAGCCCTGTTTTAGAATTATCTCTTACACTCAGTGTGAGGCATATTTTATTGAAAATGACAGACAAGGATTTAGTGTTTAGCTTTTATTTTTGGTGAACGATATGTCACAACTGTGATTGTATATAGTTTTAAGATTGCCTAAAATCTGTTCGCCAACAAGAATACATGAACAAAAAGCTAAACACTAAATCCTTGTCTGTCATTAAAAAAACAAAAAAAAAACATACACACAATATATATATATATATATATATATATATATATATATATATATATATAAGGAACAACCTTGTCTGCTCAGGAAGCTGGTGACTCAGCATATTAAAACCATGATAAAAAAAATGTAGCGTGGCATCTTCATATTTTTATGAAGATGAAACATTAAAAATTGAAAGTAATAAAGGTTAATTTAAAATTCTTTTTTGTTCTTTGATTAGAATGGCAAAAAAATAAAACTAATTAGATACAAAGAGTTCCATAAAATCTACACCACCCCCACTACCTGAACAATTTCTACCTATGGACATTTGTCAGACAAATCACATGATATACAACTGACAAGACATTCAAAAGGTTACATAATTTAGATAAAACATTTTCTATAAAAAAAATAAAAATTTATTTTGAAAGTAATTTATCTATCTTACAAAAGAAATCTAATTCAAAATATACTCATTACAAGAATTAGATATTGAAGTGATTACAGCAATTTGGAGAGAGAAAGAGAGACGTTATAATCATCTTGGTGTTGTGTAGTACAGAATGTCAACTACGACGTCGAACACAAAGAGATACACTTGTTACAATAAGGAAAAATAAATAAAAAACATCAAATCACTAAAATTATTTAAAACATATGGTCGTAACTATTTGACGAAAAAGAAAAATTTGCCAAGAGGCTGAAGAATTCAAAGATAAGACTAGGATGATGCAAAGTACGACGACTGCTACTAGAGAGAGAGAGAGAGAGAGAGAGAGAGAGAACACGTAGGGAAAGAGAGGGAGGTGGAAAAAATGTCCTATTGCAGTTTCTAGTCGTTCTGTCTATATACTTGTGCCTCCATACTGTCTGTGAACAGCATTACTAATGATAAAGATGGGGGCAGCTGCAGGAGGAGAGAAAGCATTTGTTTTAAAAGAAATACAATGAATAAAATAATTAAATAAAAACAGAATCTAACTTTGATGATAATAGCAAAATTTCATAGAAACCATTATTAATATTACTACACTAGACACTTCACTCCATGTGACCAAGAGTGCGGCATTAGCATTAAAATTATAAAAATACGATGACAAAACAAATACAACCTTGAAATGTCCAGATTAATTATATTTTTTAAAACTAGTATTTCTTCTCTTCATTTGAAGGAAACAAAACCTATTTTTAAATGACAATTACATGTAAATAAATATGAAGAATATCACGAAAGTTCAAGGTGCATTTATGTCATTTTTTTTTTTCTTATACAAAAATCTTAAATTAGGTTTTTCAAATTCTAAAATAAAATACTGCTGTGGTTGTTTAATTGATCCTGTAGTAAGTATGCTACATCGTATGGGAAAATAAAGGACAATTCGCTTTTGGTAGAAAAGAAAAGGAGTATTCCGCCATTTTCAAGTCTAATTCAACATTTAAAATTCTGCAGCCCCCTTACAAACATTACACAAACAATATGTCAACATGATCCTAACCCCTATCCACTTCCTAACTGCCTTTCACTACAAGGTCTGATTCAACTTTAAAAAAGAATTAAAAAAGAAAAAAAAAAAAAAAAAAAAAGACTTTCCTACCCCTACAGTAATTTTTTTTAACATTTAAAATAAAATCATTTATCAAAGGCTTTCTTTCATCCATAAAGTTTTATTGATTTGATCATAGATTTTTCAGGATGAAAATATTTCAGTTTAGAGCAAAACTTAATTATTCAAACATGAAATGGTCTGAAATTTAACTGATAGAATTAATAATGGTAAGGGTTTTTTTATATATAAAAAAAAAATCAAAAGACAAACTTGACTCCCCCACGCCAATTGTCTAGGAGTGGGCGGACCATCACCAAAAATGAGTAGAGACGAGACAGGTTTGTAATACACGTATATCAAGCCGGTATTTTAATCTATTAAATATGGCTAAACACACCGGCTTGAAAAATAAAATCGACATATGACAAGTGGCAATTTTATCAGGTAAAAATATATCTAAACTTGTTAAAGAAAAAACAAAACAAAAAACAAAACAAAAACAGGGAGAGAGTTAAATGAATGAAAAAGAAAAGGTTAAAAAATCTGTGAAAACAAAAATAAATTTGTAGAGACAGACAAAGGGGGAGGATAAATTTAATCATTTAAAATATTAGCGACACGTAATGAATAAAGATGAACTTTGGCAAATATCTACAATTTTTAAGACAAAAATAATTGTCTACTTTCATTTTATTTGAATTAAAAATATGAAACAAATATCTTTTCCTCAGAGCAATTGAATAGATAGATTCAATTTAAAAAAATAAATAAATGCAGTTTTTAAAACTGCCAAGTTTAGACTTAAATATTTTTTTTGGGAAAAAAAAAAAAAAAAGGTTCAATGAACAAACATGAAACAACGTTAAATATTAAATCAAAATGTATTCAAGCAACAATCTAAAATGATCTTTATATGGAGTAGAGGTGGGTTTTTTTTCTCCCTCAAGCAGAAAAGAAATCCAGTGTTTCATTGCAAAAAAAAAAAAAAAAAAAAAAGACATTAAATATTCAATATCCTTAGCTTCAATAAATGATAAAGACAGATGTCGACGTTGAATACCAGTAGTCAAACATTTAGAAACAAAAAAAAAAAACACGTAGCTCTTTGCAATGTTAGTTTTATTACTCATTATTTATGATATATAAAAACCTTTTAATAAAAAAGTCATTTAATAGATTAGATGTTAATATCAAATTAAATACAATCTCATTTATTCGGTCTTTTAAAACATCTGACACGCCTTTGTTTTATTTTTTCACCTAAAGGAAAACTAAAAATCTAATTTAAAAGATTAAAGCCTGATTTGATTCAAATTTTCTTATTTCATGTTATTAGATAGGGGGAAAAATTTAAACATTTCCCATTATGTCGATTTTTGCAAGTAGTGAATGCATATGATCACTTGATTTAAAAAAAAAAAAAAAAAAAAAGTAATGTATTAAATAATTGTCGTATTTTCACGATAGAAAATGATTTATAAATGTTAAATATAAAAATACTAATTTTTGATTATTATATAAAAAAAGCCATTTAAAAAAAGTATAATGGATTATTTTGTTACCAGATGATAAACTTTTCTAGAATATATATATATATATATATATATATTATATATATATATGCACAAATCAAATACAATAATCATTTTTTTCGTACTTATTTCCTTACTTTAAGGAACCACAATATAAATTTAAAGAATTATTAAGTTAATACGAATATATTTATTATTTTAATTTAAAAATGTATAATTCCTGGGTTAGCAATAGATGTAGTAGTAGTAGTAAGACATTTATGCAGCAGTAACGGTAGTTGTAATAAGTAATGAAAGTACTACATTACCGACCAAAAAGGAAAATTGTCACTCTTTATGAGCAATAATAAAAAGATAACATCAACAACTAACGGTAAGAAAGATGGTGTAATAATATTTTAAAAGCAAATATTAACCGCAGTGATAAAAAAAAGAAAAAATAAAGATACTAAGCTATATACTATTAAATAAATATTAGTGGTTGGAGCTTAGTAGTAGCAGCTGCAGTAATACAAGTGAGTACAAGATGACATTAACAGAAATTTTCGCATTCACTTTTTTTGTTGCAATTTTTATATATATATATATATATATATATATATATATATATATATATATATATATATATATATATATATATATATGTGTGTAGCAAAAATATAAATAAGATAAAAATTACATCGACAATCGTTTAAACGTTTTTCTCATGGGGAAAAAAAAAATTTGATTTTCGTTTTTTTCTTTTTTTTTTTAAAAGAAAAATTGTCGACTTCCATAATGAAGTTGCTATGTAATTAAGATTTTTTTCCGATTAAAAAAAAAAAAAAAATCAAATCATAACCAATTATTAGAGCAAATAATGAAAGACTTATAAAATAAAATATCTTATAAACCGTTTTTGGGAGGGAGATTAGACATTTCTTAAATGTGTCAATATGAAAAAGACAATTTTAAGCAGTGGTTTTCTTCTCTCGCAACACACCCACCTGACAGACGAATTAAAAAGAAATATATCAAATATAGCACTTCTAATTCTACAGCCATCACAGTTACTTTAAATACACTATATTAAAAAAAATCTACTTTAAGATTTCCCTAATTGACAACGTTAACATTTTTTCGGGTTGAAAATCGTTGTCTAAATTAGCAGACCGTCTAGAGGGAAAAAAAAGTGAAAAAAAAAGGAAAAAAAAAAAAAAAAAAGAAGCGGCACTCTATACTAAAAATCCGGAAGTATAAAATCGAAATAAAACTAGTTTCTGGAGGCTTCTCACCTTCAATCCGGTACCTAGAACAATCACGTCGTAATTCTCATCCATGTTTGCAGGCTGTTGGGCGGCGAATTAAACGCAATGACACAATAAAACCCCTGCAAATCAACGAGCACAGTTACATACACCGCTACCCCTTCAAACAAGATGGCTGCTCCTCCCGGAGAAAAATATACCGCGTAGGAATCTGTCGTTCCTCAGTTGAAAAGTCGAAGTAAGAGGGGGAGAAGTGAGGAGAGACTAGAAAATCTAAGGGGGGGGGATAAACATTAATGAGGGAGAGAGTTAATAAATTCGGTGCTGAGTAAGTAAGAGTGCAGCACTCTATTATATAGAGGGGGATGAGTATGCACGTAACCAAGCGAGTAGGGAGTGAGTGAAGCGTGAGAAGATTGAAGGGGAGATTAAATGAAAGAATAAAAAAAAATAAAAAACAAACAACACCGTAAATGAAAGTTTCTAAATTATACAAGAACGGATTGAATAATTAGACAAGATGGGACCAGAAAAAGAGATAAGGCAAAATGACTGAGTAGGTTAAAGGTTAAAGAGAGCTAGTAAGTGAAAATAGAAAGCCGAAGAAAATGAGTGAGTCAGGAAAAAAGATTGACAGACTCTGAAAAAAGTGGGTAGACAGATTGAAAGATTGAGTAAGTGAAAGAATTTAAAAAAAACTGATAAAGTTGGCGAAAAATAACTAACACAGTGAAAGAGTAGGAAAGTGAAAGCGTGAGTAGATGAGTGAAACAAGCTTAATAAAGGAGTGAGTTGATGAAAATAAAGAGAGGGGGAAGAGGGAAAAAATGGTGAATTAAGGAAAGAGTGGGTAAGTAGAAGTAAGACTGATTGCATCAACGAGCGGCTGCAAGTAGTCTCCACGTAACATAGTGCTTCGTGTAAGTTGTCCTTTTTACGGAATTTAAACTTTGAAAGGTTTTTCAAACACAGCTTAAGAGAGCAAATAAATATCGAAAAATTCTAGATACATCTTATTCATATTTTATTTCTTCTCTAAAGGAAAAAAAGTAATCTTAATCTTCCGCCATATGTCAACTTATGGAATAGTACGTCTGTCTGCTATAGCTGCGCTATATTATTATGTGGGTCTGAGATGTCAACTACTTCCGGGTCACTGGCGTCATCGTTGACCTCTGCCAAAATAACGATAGTGGGAAGAGGAGACAATTTATAAAGAGTAGTGGGTGCATTTTTTCGTAACAAAATCTTTTTTCTTTTTTTTAATAAGACATAAAAATTACTTAGATTTTAACATTTAAATTGTATTTTTTGTAAAATCGAAGCATTTAGTAGCAGTTTAAAAAGCTGCCCCCTTTCTTCGTCTTTCTCCGTTAGAGCTGTGTGGTTACAAAGTGGGGGGTCAGTTTATTATGTAATTGATATCAAAAACTGAACCTCCACTTTTAGTGAATGTATTTTTTAAATAAAAAAATATATATTTGGGCATGTAAATGAAGATATGACTATCATAAGATATAAAAAAAAATTTTCACGATAAAATTAATTTTAATCTAATTCAAATTTATCTTTATTTTTATTTTTATAGATTTTATACGGTTAAGGTAATTTCTTTTCTTTTCTTTTCTTGATTATTTCCTTTTTCTTTTTTTTTTTTCAAGCAGCATTTAGAGAGAGAGAAGCGCATTTAAGAATATGGCAGCTTCCTGAAAAGCCTGGCTCTGAGTTGTTGTGCGAGGTGGAAAAAAAAGTCAGGAGAGAATAGAAGCCAGGGGGAGAGAAGAAAGGAAAGGCATAGGCAGTGGTAATAAAACCAAATATACATAATATAATACAAGTATTTATTCTGAGGTGTGCACGCCGAACAAGTCCATATCCAGCCGCACGCATTTCGGTGTGCAGGGTTTTTACTACATTTTGGAGTCCGTCCGGGCAAGCAAAGATTTTCTGGGAAATATAATCAACATATAAAAAATCAGATATGAATGAAAATTACTGGAATGACCCATGATGAATAATGTTGTTCCAACTCCAGGAGGAATATCTCCAAATGTTTCGATCCTGTTGTTGACCATTATTAATAAGTGGAACTTAGAGCTACTTCTTCCTCTTGCTTGGAAATTACGAAAAAAAGAACAATCGTGGCATCGTCTTTTTTGCGATCAAAGAAAGAAAATATAGATTAAAAGGAAAGAAAAGTAGTTTTAAAAGAAGAAGGAAAAAAAGCCGTAGTTATAACTTATCGTTTATTTTAACTTTTTTCTTTAAAAAATCTTTTTTCGGTTTGTTTCTTAAACTTTGAGAAAAAAAAAGTGAATGTGTTTAACGATCTGATGGCTGAGCCAAAGAAAACCCGGGCCTCTTCGGCCGCCGAGTGTGCTTCAGCCAAAAGCGGTAGTGGACTAACAAATAGCAGGGATGCACCTTTACATCATCATAAACATACCAGGAGTTCAATGGGTAAGAAGAAATATCTATATTGATAAACAACTGCATTTTATTACCTTTATATATATATATATATATATATCTTGTATGTTTTTCTTTTTTTTGTGTTCAAATTGAAGCTATAGAGATACATAATTGTGCTACTTTTCTTTTGTACGGATGCTCAATGGAACAACAAATTACAAGCTTAACTTAAATGTCAGTTGTTATTTATTTATTTATTTATTTATCTATTTATTTATGTTGTGTACTAGTGTGTAAATATTTTTCTGACAAAAATACTATGTTGTTCTTTATTTCGATCGATAACCTCTCTAAACCATCCAGGTGTATGGATGAAGATTTTAGATGTCACAATGTCAATTTAAGCTCAGTTATATTGACATGTTAGGAAATCCTACATATGAATTTAAATATAATCGGAGAGATTACCGGTCGAAACACCATTAAAAAAACCCGAAGTACAAAGAATATCTGAATAATATTGCTTCTCTTGTATAACTTTTCTTCATTTAATTGCATGTATAAAATTACATGTATTCATCATTTGTTTTATCTTTGTCCAATTTAAATTTTTTAAATTTTTTATTGAATGACAGTATAAATCATATTGGTTTTCATTGAAAGAAATCAACCGTTTTTATTGATTTATTCTTATTTATTTATTTTAAAATAAACGCATTCTAATTTATTTATAGTTTCAATATTTAGTCACGTGCTTATAAAATTTGACATAAAACAACAGCTGTGATTTTTTGTGTACAGTTATATTTAGTAAGAGTCAATATCTTGAAACAAAAAACTGACTTCTATTTTCTTAATTGAAAATAATTCTTTCGAGTTATTTAAATTTCTTATTTAAAAATAAAGAAAGGTTTGTCTAGTGCCATGAATGTAATGATGAATAGTAGCAACTGATTAATTTGTCATTTGGGGAAAAGAAAAAAAAGTGGAAAAAAACAACAAAATGAGTTAATTTAAATTAGAATTGACAAGTAAAACTGAAATTTTTTTAAAAAGCAAACAAAACAATAAACTAAACTAATTAATTAAATTTTGTTTATTATTTAAAAAAATGGGTTGTGCTTGAAAACCCTTAAATCAAAATTCAGGTCTGGGAATTTAAAAAAAAATGAGTGTGTATGATATATATAATGGGGACAGAAGTAATTTAGTTAAATAATTGCACAAATCATTATTGTCGTGTTTTTTTTTTTTTTCTCTATCGTTTTTGCGACCAAAAGACGTCACTTGTACCACAAAACCACCCCAGGAAAAAAATATACAGGATTAAAATTTTCTTCCTTTTTTTTTTTTTTTTTGTCGGGGAGGGATATGAAAGTTAAAAGATCAGTTTCAATTGATTAAATTAATAAATGACAAATGAGACAAAAACGAAATTACATAAAAAAGCAACAAAATAAACTAATAAATTTTATCTTGTATTATTTGAACAAAAAAAAATTGTTGTACTTGACGACCCTGAAACAAAAATAGGGCCTGGAGAATTAAACAAAACAAAAACCCCAAAATACTGTAGTATATGATGAGGCAGAAAATCCTCACTTCCATAAAATCACTCTGATGATGATAATAATAATAATAATGCTAAATTTTTAGAAATAATATATATATATATATTTCTTATTTTATCAATTGCTGTTTATTTATAAACTTTCTAAGATTGCAAATGAAAAGCTATATTTCTGTTAAACTTTCGGTGTATTTTATAAAAGACTTGTGGAAATAATTTTAAAGCACATCAACTACCTTTCCTATGCTGAAAATATTTACTTCTCAAAAAAAAAAAAAAAAAAAAAGTGTTGCGGGGGAATATCCCTTAACAAAGATAAATAGAAAATATGCCGTCTTTTTTTTTTTTGTATCTTGTATTTAAGTTAAGTGGGTCATATTGGTTTGTATCTGGGTGCTATATATATATATATATATATATATATATATAGTATTAACTTCCTTTTGTTAAAAGCACTGTTTTAATTTCTCCCTATAACATCGTCTTAGTCACTGAAAAGAGTCCTGAGTATGACACTAAACTGAAGCATCTGGTGATGAAGCGAAAGTTCTGGAGATCTAGGGAATGGGGAGTACCCCTTCATTGCCATTACTCCCAGGTCCACTTTAACTCTGAGTGTTAATACCTGTTAGGGTCCCATTTAGGGGTAAAATAGATCTGTTTCAAAATGATTTGTATTTGATAGGAATACTTTATCATATAACCTCGTGCAAGAAAACTCCTAAACTACACAAAAGATGTAAATGTACTATGTACGCAATTACCTAACCTCCAGCCATAAAATAACCCTAGACAGATTGATATGACGTTAAAATCAATCAATTAACAGTAACACTAATCAAGATAACTAGCTTGAAACGGAAAACCAGAAAACACCTGGGTGCCTACTTTAAATAAAACTACCTTTCTAGCTTTGAGACAAAGTTCTCTGATTTACACCAGGTTGTGTTCGACTACCAGCAGTTTTAGACTACAAAGCCTACCAAAAAAATGCAGTGAGGGCATTCAAATTAGATCTTTGAAATATGGACAAAAAACTTCGCAAGTACGATTCGCATTTATTGCTGTTTCTTTATTATTTTTCTGTATCAGCTGAGTTGATAATTTTTTCGATTGTTAGTAACTTAGTTAATGCACCATTGGGCATCCGTAGTGTGAAATAGGTCAATCATGCTTTTCCCGGTTGCTTATTTATGAGCGTTGTTTCTTTCGAACTCCTCCATTGTTGTTACTTTATTTTCACTAATAAATTACCTTATTTTTTTCTCATATAGGTTATTTATGTCTCATTACAATCTCCAAACTTGTTTCTCTATGTATACTTAGAGACGTTATTTTTCTTACTGTTATTCATTGATAATTTTGCTTTTGAAGAGAAGCGGCTTGAACTGCCTATAAGTGTTCACGAAATGGGGGATCACTTCGTTTGTTTAGGGGTCCACACTTTTTTTTTGATAGAACCTCTTATAATATATATGTATATTTAAGGATACAAGTATTTGCTTTGTTTAATTTAGGACTTTTTTCGCTTAATATCAACCACTTCTTATTTTTGATTTAATTTCTGTTAAATCTTGAAATAAAAAAACATGAAGTATGTATTATGTTCAATCTTTGACTTTAAAGAAAAGAGAAATCTTTTAAAAATACGTAAAATTGCGAATTAGTAAAATGATTAATTTAAAACAGATATTATTTATTTCTGCTTTATTTACGAAAGTTATCCTGTCGTATATAAGACAGGTTTCAACCTTACTGAGAAGTAAGTTTTATCGAGTACAGATTAAACATTTTGGGGTGAGAATTGATATTCTGTCACTGACTTTATTTTTTGACAATAAAGGAATTACTTTTTTTGTTTTTTGTAAACAACCAAAACGCCATAGTCTTGACTTTTAGATAAAAATAATGACTCGACGGATAATATTCACTGAGTCAACCGTTCATTTTGTGAGTAATTATCTTAAGATAAATAGGAGTTATCATGGCGGTTGTGATTTTTCTCTTCAAGATGCGACAGGTTGTAATAGGTTACATGATACCATCAGCAAGGAACACTCCATGACCTGATCTGAGTTTTCACTTTGTGGGTGAAAAAAACCCAACTTGTGTGTGCGTGCCTGCGTGCTTATGTCAAGGTTGAAAGTGAATGTAACAGCTTCTTTCTGCTATGTTGGTTGAACTAGTAAGAGCTTGGACGAGAGTGATTTGCTCAATCATTATGGCATGCCAGTGATGAGACAGGACTGACTGAAGAGAAAAATAGGTTCAGG
Source organism: Sepioteuthis lessoniana (assembly GCA_963585895.1). Lineage (NCBI taxonomy): Eukaryota > Metazoa > Mollusca > Cephalopoda > Myopsida > Loliginidae > Sepioteuthis > Sepioteuthis lessoniana. The sequence continues at coordinate 50,485 of CAUZXS010006755.1, read as the reverse complement.
CTTTTTTTCTGGGCTCTTCATCCAAGGGTATTAGTATAACACCCCTTATCTGTGAGTCTATAGATCTGTTCCTGGATCTTGGCAAGGTTGTATGAAAGCCCGGCAGTTACCTATATTAGAGGTCTCCCATCTTCATGAAACCAATCAAGGGCAAGGTGCCAATACAATTTGGCATTAGTTTCACTGCAGGGGTTGCCAGACTGCCTTAGGAACTCCAACTCCTTGTTTTCCCACTCACTTGTGACGAGTTACTCAAATGAATTGGTAGAGTTTTAATTCAGTTTTTCTTCGTAATCAATTGCCCTTGCTGGGTGAGAGAGCCTAGTCTACCCTACTATTTACTCATAGTTGAGAGAAGAAATGGAGTCATGCCTTCTTCAGTGGCATTAGTGAGCAATGAAACTTTACTGATAATTTAAACTATAATAATTTGTCTGTGTACAAATATATGGTTTCAAGTATTCTTATCTAATACTAATAACTTATATATAATTATATTGTTCCAAGTAACTATTTCTATATAATAATTATAATTTGTTTGAACACAGTTATGATATTAAGTATTACTATCTACTACAAATAATTTGCATACAGTCTTATGGTTTTGAACTTGACTTCCCAAGTTTTGTTTCCTACAATGATAGCCCAGTTGACTGGAGCTGTAGATAACACTAACTGCATCTCAACAGAGGAGTAAGTCCTCCCCCGCTTAATGAGTGTCCTAGATATGACATGAAACAATCTGATAGTGAGGCTCTAGTCTTGAAGATTTCATTACCATCGCTCCCAGGTCCACTCTGGCCTTGAGTGGTAAAACCTGATAGGATCCTATCTATTGGTCAAACAGAACTGTTTGACATTTAAATTGAGTGCAAACAAATGACTTATGCTAAATTGAATTGTTAGAAATAGAGCTGTTTGATCATTTAACTGTGTGTCAACAAATGACTGATGTTTAATTAAAATGTTGATGATACATAGCAATGCTTGGAACCATTTAACTTAGTTGACTTATTCTAAACTGAAATGTTAGAAATAGAACTGTTTGATCATTTAACTGTGTATATCTACAAAATATGCTTACAAATCATATATTTGAGAAATATGTAGAAATGGAACTTGGCATTAAATAACGAACAATGGTTGATATGTCATAAAACCAAACCAAACTAACTCTACAATGATAACTGATACATTATCACCGTTTCTAAAAAGTGTATGTATTTACCTAACCCTGGAGGAAGAGATGGATATACACCTTTCTTCATGGCAGGCTAGGTAACTTTGTCTGAAATTTAAACTTGCCTTTCAGAGTCTTTTCTCCGATGATAATTGATGTGCTACTGTTGTCTCTACAAAGGGCATGTATTTACCCAATTGTTCTGGCACAGGCAGGAAATGGTACAATGTTGATTTTTAAGTGGAGTTAAGGTTTGAATTCAGTGTCTTCCTTCTTAGACTGATTGCTGTATCAAAGCTGAAGAACCCAGTTTGCTGTATTTATCCATAGGGGTATTTGTAAGAACAAAGCTAAAGAACCCAGTTTGCTGTATTTATCCATAAGGGTATTTGTACGAACAAAGCTAAAGAACCCAGTTTGCTGTATTTATCCATAAGGGTATTTGTAAGAATTTAGCAAGACACGGTACTAAACTGTAATTTGAACTAGTTTTGCATGTTGATATCTGTTGATACCAATTCACAATTTCATATGGACACCCCACCCCAATTATTTAGAAAACATTGGAGACAAAAGAATAAGTCGCTGTTAAGAAAAAAATAAGTATCCCAATGAGAAATAAAATTATAAAACCCTGAATATCCATCTCAATTTAAACAAGATTAGACATACTGGTAATATAAGTGGATTACAATAAATGATCACATATATGCACAGGTTCCAAAACAATACTCAAACCCTCATATTTATCCTGTATATCCTCCTTGGGCATTCATACAGGTCTATATGTATTTATCTAACTCCTCCATCCATGATAAAATCAGTTCATGGTCTTCTCACACAATGTTCTCAAATAAAGAAATGACACTTAAATTTCACAGATTTTGCACAAAATTCTAGACTACCTGCCTAGTTTACAGAGATGAATGGTGGCCGTAGAATACACTAACTGCTTCTCTACAGAGGAGTAAGATCCCCCTCCAAAAAAGTGTCCTGGATATGATATTAAACAGTCTGATGGTGAGGCTTCAGTAATACTAGAGCTTACCCCTTCATTACCATCGCTCCCAGATCCACTCTGGCCTTGAATGGTAACACCTGATAGGATCCTATCTATAGGTCAAATAGAACTGTTTGACATTTAAACTGAGTGCAAACAAATAACTTATGCTAAATTGAATTGTTAGAAATAGAACTATTTGATCATTTAACTGTGTCAACAAATGAATGATGTTTAATTGAACTGTTGGTGATACATAGCAATGCTTGGAACCATTTGACTTGGTTGTCTTATGCTAAACTGAAATGTTAGAAATAGAACTGTTTGATCATTTAACTGTGTGTATCTACAAAATGTGTTTATAAATCATATATATAATATATATGCAAAAACAGGATTTGGCATTAAATAACCAGCAATGGTTGATATGCCATAAATGTAAACTAAACCAAACCAAACCATAACGGATGAATGGTCCTACTACCAGTACTTTTAAGTAATGCCCAGGGCAGGTGCCAACTGTCGATATGCCACCGCCTCCATGACCAAACCAGGTTATGGGACCTGGTGAAGATGATTGATAGTGACTTGAGATCATAATTGCTTTCAATGGGGTGGAAAAAACGACTGATTTTAACATGAGATATCTCAACTAAGGTTGACCAACTAACGTAACCAAACCTATACTTCTGGCCTTGTATTGAGCTAAGCTGTTCAAAGTTTTGGAAGTCTAGTCGAAGTGGAATCAACCTATTGGGGGGGGGGTAGTCAAATTATTCAACACGCAAAATAAACTGATGGATGTTCACCAATCAGACATAAGCAAAATACTGCTTTCTTCCACTTTAAACTTAGTCTCTTTTATATTCATCAAATCTCGCCACTTCACGGAGGCTTATCTCGTTCTCCTCTATAAAACAAGTCACACCTCATGCGTCCTTTTCTTCTTCTGGTTTCTATGTGCCGGTAGCAGAGAGAGCACACCTTCTGTTTCTTCGAGGTAAGATTGTTCGTGGCATTACTACTACATAAGCTCAGTAAATGAAAACAAAAGACAAATCAATTAGTCTGAACAAAGAATTACAATGAATAGAATGTCTCATATAAAAACTTTCAAAACTTTGGTTATTTTCCTAATGTTTGCATTACATCCTGTCAGTAGAATTTTAGAATAAGCTGACTGCATTGCCTGCAGAGGCATAAGAATACCCTCCCCCCCCTAAAGAAAAAGATGTCCTGAATATGACACAAAACTGCATCTGATGGTGAAACTTTTTTTAGGTTTAGCTTTAGGGAGTGTGGGTCCCACTTCACTGTCATTACTTTCATGTCCACTCAGACCCTGAGTGATAATGCCTGTTAGGGTCTCATTGATAGATTCTTTTATCAAATGTATATCACTTCTCATTGTGTTTGACATTTCATTATTTCTTCCTAAGATGGCTTGAGTTGGCCAAAAGTAATTGGGAAACATATGGTGCCTTCCTAAATTCATTCCATCCAAGTGTCAAATTACTTGTACGAATTAGACAGAATTGGCAGACACAAAGTGTCTGCCCTATTTAATTAACCAAGTTTAAAAGAAAAGTAAAAAATATTTAATCAAACATGTTTTAAAGGGAAAATACATGTTTCTACAGGTCAAATAGATTTGTTTAGAAATTATTTGCATGTGCAAATGAATGACTGATTTTTTAAATTGTTACAATTACATAGCAATACTTGAAACCATTTAATTGTATACAAAAAAGAGCTCATGCTCATGTCAACAAAATGTATTTATGAATCATATATCTAATATATTTATAAAGAGAATTTGGCTTAAAATAACCTACAATGGTTGATATGCCATAAAACCCAACCCAAACTAAGTCATATATCTAATATATATGTATAAAGAGGATTTGGCATTAAATAGCCTAAAAATGGTTGGTATGTCATGAAATCAACCAACATTGTATGCTTATATTTACACTTTTTTGTATTTTCTTAAGAGCTTTTTTTTTTTTTTTTTTTTTTTTTTAACATGAATTATATATCAAGTATTCTTTAATACAAACAATTTTAAAAAAGATCTATTAATACTCCAGTTGTGCTATTACATTCACTTTTGGGCAGATACCCTTGGGAAAGGTATAAACCCCCTTATCCTCCCAGCTATGGGTCAAATAGTACCACTACTGTTCTTCTAGGAGAATGGCTTTGGCATTAAATAGCCTACAAAGGTTTATTTGCCATTAAACAAAGAAACCAAACCAAACGGATCTATTTTACCTGTAGGCAGGATACTTGCAGGTACTTACTTAGGATTAATGGCAACCAAAGGTTGATTCTATGTTCCTCAGAGTTCCAGAACTGGCGCCTCACCACCAGATACAGTTTAGTTTTCTACCCAGGACATTTTTTTGGGGGTGGGGGGAGTGGATCTTACTCCTCTGTAGTTGACATATTCTAAGCCTTGCCAACAGTTTTGTATGACCCATGTCTAAAATTGTAGGTTTGCTCAATGTTTGTTAAAATATCTATTTTAACTTGCTGAATTATTTATCATTAAAGAAACCATCTTTTCAATTGTAAAAATACAATCATTGAAATAAAATTGCACAAATTTATATTACACTATAAATTTATTCTCATCATTCAGTTAAAACATGACTTTTGAGTCAGACTTTCTTAATTGGGACACCCAAGTGTACAGAGGTTGAAATATTGAACCAGGATAGCAATTAGAGACAGGAGAATTAGCTTGAACAAAGCAATATATCAAGTAGAACACCTAGCCTGAAACATTCAGATAAAAATTGTCTACCAGACTGAAAGTAAAGAGGATGAAGAAGCCTAAGAAAAATAGAACAATTAGATCACTATAATATAGATTGGCAGAATCCGAGCTACTTGTTTAGAATTGATGTCTGTTCACAACAAATTATGACACATCTTTATGTAAAAAAAATATAAAAATCTATTTTTGAATTAAACCCTTAGAACTATGAGCTCCCACCCCTGTAGGCACTCCATCCTGGGTTTCTGGCTGCAAAATAGCTGAAAATATAATATGTTGTAATCTAACAGACGGATTGCTTGTAGTGTTGTTAGGCAATAATATGGGGATACCCTGGCTTGAATTCAGGCTGTCCAGGTATGTGTGTGTGTGTGTGTATATATATATATATATATATATATATATATATATATATATATATATATATATACTTTTAAGTAGCTGCACAAATGTTGGCTACTCGTGTTCTAAGAGTCAAATAAAATCAAATTTGGTTTGGTTTATTTAACACTTAATGAGTTATTTAATGCTAAAATTCATTTCATCTGTAAATGTCTGATTTGGTTTGTTTTTATAAACAGTTCTATTTCAAGCAATTCAGTTTAGCATAAGTACAGTTTTAATGTAAAAAAACTCTTCCATTTCAAACAATTCAGTTCAGCCCCAGTACGCAGTCCAATTGTCAAAATGTTTCTATTTCAAGCAATCCAGTTTAGCATAAGTACAGTTTAAATGTTAAAATAGTTCTATTTTAAGCAATTCAGTTTAGTTCTATTTGACCCATAGATAGAACCTTATCAGGTACTACCACTCTGGGCCAGAGTAGACCTGAGAGTGATGGCAATGAAGGGGTATTCCGTATTCCCCTAAGCTCCAGCATTACTGGAACCTTACCATCAGATTATTTAGTGCCATATCCAGGACACTCGTTGTGGTGGTGGGGGGGTCTTACCTCTCTGCAGAGAAGCAGTCAGTATATTCTGCCGCCCCAGTCAACTGGGCAAATAATTAAATGGTTTCAAGAAACTAATAATTATTCTTAGTAAACAATTATAGCTTCAAATAACTATTCTTAATACAATGTTTCCTGCAGTTAAATGGTTTTAAATATTTCTATGTAACATTTAATTATTCTATTTAATAATAATTTATTTGAACATATTCCTATTGAATACAAATAATTTTCAAACGGATCAATTTGACCCACAGATGGGACCCTAATATGTATTACCACATTGGATCAGTGGACATGGGAGTAATGGTAACAAAGAGGTACTCAACATTACTTTAGAGGTCCAGGACCCCACCATCAGCTGCAGTTTAATGTTGTACCCAAGACACCCCTTTTAGGGGATCTTACCCTTGTGTAGGAGATACAGTCAGCAGGGTTAATAAAATCAAAAGAACAGACTACATTATGAAACAGAATGAAATGGGTTTTTTTTTGTTTTTTTTTTGTCTTTTTTTTTTAAATATAGATTTTAGTGTGATTTCTTTTATTTTTATCAAAAAGAACAGACAGCATAATTAAAGAAACTTTTTTAAATATAAAAACAAAAAATTATAAAACTTTTTTTTTTTTTTTTTTTTTTTAATTTAAAAAAAATTTAAAGTCAGTTTATTTTATTTATTTATTTTTTTTACTGAAAGAAAACAACCTTTTTTCTGTATAAAAACAAAATCTGAAAATTATTGTATTTTTAGTTGTTTTTTTTTATCTATTTTAAAAGTTATTTATTTATTTTTTTTTTTTTTTTTTTAACAAAAAGAATAATGAACATGGTAAACCAAATTTTTTTAATTGTAAGAGCAAAAATATCAAAACTCTTTTTTTTTTTTTTTCCATGTTTTTAAAGGTAGTTTATTTTTTCACCTAAGGAATAGAAAATTATGAAACAACTTTTTTTTTCTGTTTCAAAAAAAATACTGGGTGACCCCCCCCAACCCCCCAGAACCCATAAACATTTTTATTACTTCTACAAAAATAAAGCAAAATAATTCTAATTTTGTACACTTGAACTTCTGGACATGTTGGTGAATACTATGGTCCCAATTTTTCATGCACCGAATCTACTTCATATCCTGAAAAAAGAAAAGGCTAGAATTAAATTTATGAATTTCAATCATAAATATATGGGTTCTGTTTTTTTTTTTTTTTTTTTTTTTTTTTTTTTGGGTCACCCTGTGTGTGTGTATATATATATATATATATATATATATATATATATATATATATATATATATATATATTATTTTTAAAGAGTCAGTTCTTTTCCTCTCAAAAAAGAGAGAACATCATAATTCAAACTGTATGTTTAAGGATAGTGAAGATCAAATATTGGCCTAAAGAAATTCTTTGGCTGAATTCTTTGGTCAATCTAGTGACTCAATATTATTCTCAAATCCATTGCAGATGGAGATACAAATTATAAATGTTGTCTGCTCCTTTGAGTTTAAATTTCTGTTAGGCTGAATGTAGTATCTGTGTTGCCCCTTGTTTAAAAAGGGCAGGGCTGAGTTTATTGCTCAGCACATGAGGCACCTCTGATGGGAAATGTTAAGAGGACCAAGCATTTTTTGTAATGGCTATGCATAAGTTTCATTTTGTGTTTGGTTTCACCACACCATAAAATGATATCATGTCAATTCTGAGTTGGTGAGAAGTCAAACAATTCCTTATCTGAGAGGCCCTGTCTAGGAACCAAGTATCACTTCTAAGTATTTCTGCTTTAGAATCTGTCAGATTAAGTCATTATTTTCATTGACACTGTAGAAATGAGTGAAATATCCTCCTTTTTTTTTTTTTTTTTTTTTTTTTTTTTTGTGGGTGTGTTTATCTGATCTACTGTTAATCCTAATTTTGTTTTTTCATGACTGATTAATGAGCAACTAATAGTAAATTGCTTGTTTATTATAATTCTATTAAGTGGATAACCTTTGACCTTACTGTTTCCTTTTCATTCATATATTACTGCCCTTGAGATGGAATTGCCTACAGTAAATCAGTATATCCTTTATACTTTCTGGTTTACAATGAAGTGCAAAATACAAACAAGCATGGCTTAGTAGCTGACTATTGAGCAGCAAGTTGCATGGTTTAAGTATTTGATTTAGTATTTTCTAAACCTTTTTTAATTTTTTCACCCTGTTAGTAAGGCTAGGAATAAGCATCCCTTACAAAGGGTTAATAATTCTTCCTTCCTTCTGCATAGGGGTAAGACCTCCCAAAACAAGAGTCCTGGATATGACACTAAACAATCTGATGGTGAGGCTCCAGTAATGCTGGAGCTTTGGGGCATATGGTGTACCCATTCATTGCCATTATTCCCAGGTCCACTCTGGTCTGGCCTGGTAGCACCTGATCATGTCCTATCTATAGATCAAATAGAACTGTTTGATTTTCAAACTGTGAGCAAACAAATGACTTATGCTAAACTGAACTGTTAGAAATAAAAATGAGTGTAAACAAATGACTGATGTTGACTTGAATTGTTAGTGATAAATAACAATACTTGAAAATGTTAAACTTTGTTTACATGCTAAACTGAATTGTTAGAAATAGAACAGTTTTCATATTTAGTTATTTGTAAACCAAAAAACTGTACTTATGCTAAACTGAACTGTTTGAAATAGAACTGTTTAATCATTTAACTGTATGTAAACAAATGACAGATGTTTAATTAAATTGTTAGTGATACATAGCAATACTTGAAAATGTTAACGTATAGGCTAACAAATATTTGATAGTTATTAGAATTACTTGCATTAGATAGAAATGAATAAAGCCATTTAACAATGTGCAAAAAAATGAGCTTGGGCTCATTTAAATATATTATCTACAAAATGTGTTTCGAAATCATATATTCAATATATATGTATAAAGAGGATTTGGTATTAAATAACCTACAAAGGTTGATATGCCATTAAAGCCAACCAAACCAAATTATGTATATTTAATATATGTGTATAAAGAGGATTTGGTATTAAATAACCTACAAAGGTTGATATGCCATAAAATACAGCCAAACTACAATCCCAGGTCGAGTCATACCAAAGACTCAAAAAATGGTACTTGATGCTACCTTGCTTAACACTCAACATTATAAGGTAAGGATCAAGGGTAAAGTGGAGCAATCTAGGGAAAGGAATAGTGCCCTCCCCTACACTTTGGTGTAGTAGCTATTGAAAAGGGAGCCTTCAGGTTGCCCTTGACTATGGTTGCCAACTTTACTTTTACTTATATATATATTTGGGGGTTGGGGTTTACCCCTTTTCAATGGATACATTCAACTTTTTTAAAGCCCTGTCAACTTGATGGAGTGGGAAAATGATTAGTATTAGATAGGGATACTTGAAACAAGTGAGTTATTATTATTATTATTATTATTATTATTATTATTATTGAGTAGGAATAGTTACTGGAAACTGTATAATTGTATATAGATTATTAGTGTTAGATAGGAATGCTTTAAACCATATAACTGTGCAAATTATTTATAATAAGAATAGTTAATTGAAATTATAATTTATGAATAATGATCATTAATTATTTGAAATTATGTAATTATTTGTCCCCCCCCCACAAGATTTTCTGTCATCCAACCAACCAATGTTTTTGGGCTTACTACTTGTTTAGTTTCCATGACTCATCACCCCCCCCAACCTTCACTATCACAAGTTTCATGACAACAAACATGCACCTTTCTTTTCAGTAGAATTTTAATGGTCTCTGTTTAAAACTTACCATAATTTGTAGTATATAAATCAATTTTTTAAGCCTGAAAATGTCTCTACAAAACTAGGGTTCAACTTAAATGGCAGGGCTGAAATTGAAAACTTTACCACAGAGTACTCCAAACAATCGATATATACCACTTACCCTAACTCTGGCAGACTTTAACAAACATTTCCAACTTAAACTTGTGTTTGGTGGATATATTTAACAAATTAATACAGAGAATAATATAAGATAATAAAACTGTAATACAAATTAAGTATTATGTTAACGCTATATCAAGTCTTTTCCAACAGCTGATGTGCTGACTATAAACATTAACTGGAATGTCACTGCACCAAGATGGCCTGTCAGACAACTACAGTATGTCTGTGCAATTTCATGATAGTGCCATAGATTATTTATTCATATGAATATAAGCTCCAATGTGTAAGATTTGCATGTTTCATATATGGCTGATATAATTCAGATTCCAGAGAAAAAATACATGCACCATACACTACTGAAGTAATGACAGTTTGATGAGATATAATAATTGTGGGGGTGTCATCGTGGTGTAATGGTTAAACCGATGGACTGCGGAATCGTAGTACATGAGTTCGTACTCCAGACGCGCTATTACGTTCACTTTTGGGCAAATAGCCTTGGGAAAGGTATGAACCCCCTTATCCTCCCAGCTATGGGTTAAATAGTACCACTACTGTTCTTCTGGGAGAATGGAATTGTCATTAAATAACTTACAAAGGTTGATATGCCATTAAACAAAGAAACCAAACCATAATAATTGTTTATTGAATATACACACATTGGCATTATTATTGTGCTTATAAGGCACATTATTTTAACAAAAGGTTACTATTAACAATTAAAATCTGGATTCTAAGTTGCCGACTGTTTATTTGTCACTGCCTCCCACCAGACATGACTTGACACATGGTCAAAAGCCCGAAGGCCGATTAAAGTGGGGATAAAGGGGAGGGGAAGGTCGGGAACGAGCCGAGACTCGAACCCTGCTGGTCTATGCTGCTCATTGGCTCACTTGGTGCAATGTGACCCTGATAGGGCAAGCAGTTTCACGAACCCAAATCTGGGTCCGGGCACATATGCCTTCTAAGTTGCCGACTGGATGTTTAGTGGTCAACTCATATAACAGGTGTAGGTCTAACCTAGAATTTTGAGTGAAAAATCTTGATTTACTTATGTACCACAATTTACAGTAAATCAAAAATGTTAACCTATAACAGCAGTCTTTTTTTCTTGATCCACTGCAGAACTCTGACCATCCTCAAGGTCTGTAAGACATGGGGAGTAATAAACGATACTATCACTACTATACTATCCTATGGCATGTTGCTGATATCCTTAAGAAGGGTAGAAATACAAATATTCTCCCCTCAGCTCTGTGTAAATAGTAGGTCAAACTGGGTTTTTTAACCTTGGTATGGTAACCGGTCTAGGAGAAGAAAAACTTCAAATTCAAACCAATTGAACTCTGCTTAAAAATTAACCTCATGTCACATCCTACTCATGGTGGAGGGGTTGAGCAGATTTTAAAAATAGTTGGCCTATCAGTCTTATCTTGGGTGGAGGGTGGTTAGACACCCAGCTAAACAAAATCTTTTTTTTTTTTTTTTTTTGTTACCATCATAGTGAATTTTTGTTACATCATAGTGAATTTTATTTTTTCTTTTGTTACATTATATTGAATTTCCTTTTTTCTTCTGTGACATTGTGAATTTTCTTTCTTTTTTTTTTTTTTTTTTTTTTTTTTTGTTACATCACAGTGAATTTTTTTTTCTTCTGTTACATTATAGTGAATTTGGAGGTGCTGGTAGTGTAACAGTTATCATCAGAGGAAATGGACACGGCTATCCAAGTTCAAATCCTGGATGAGGCTGATTGCTAATACTCTTGGGAAAGGTATGGATCCAACTATTCTACTGCCAATTATGGGTAAATAGTTGGGTAGACTTGGCTCTTTAACCTTGGTAAGGCAACAAGTCTTGGAGAAAAAATACTCTGAATTCAAACCAGTTGTACTCCACTTAAGAATTGACCTTATGTCGCATCCTGCTTGTGTTCATTTCATAAATATATGCATTTACCCAACCCCTCCACTATAAACAGGATGCAACACAAGGTCTATTTTTTTTTTTTTTTTTTTTTTAAAATGAAGTACTGCTGTTTTGAATCCAGAGTTTTTCTAACCAAGACTTCCCTACTATTTACCTGGAACCAGGGGAGAGAAGAGATGGAGCCATACCTTTTCCAAGGATCTTAGTGTGAAGTGAAACTCAGCTTCATCCAGAATTTCAATTTAGACGTTCATTTCCTATGTTGATAACCATTACACTAAATATACCTTCACATAAATTGTAAATGTAGATGAAAAATTAATTTCCTTGTACAATTAGCCATTGTCATATATTCAAATGTAGCCTTCTCATAAATTATATTTTAACATCAACTCTGACCAAAGAACTAATTTCTTCTTGATGTCTTGATCAGTAACAGTGGCTCATGGACCTCTGAGGATCTATCAGATAATAGTCAGGGGTCCATTGTTGTTTATTTGTATATTCAAATTAATTCCATGAATTTAAGACATGTATATATGCATGTCATTCAATAAATAAGGGGAATTTTTTTAAAAAAGGAAAAAAAAAAAAGCAAAAAGCAAAATGAATTTTAGTCTGAGAATTTTGTTGTATAGTATACTATGTGTATACAAATATATGGGAACATAATCAACTGATAATGACGACTTCAATAACAAACAAATACTCTTCTTTATATAAATATAAATCTCTCACACTTTATTTTCAAAAAGGTGATGTTTGTTGAGTGAGAGGAATAAGTGGAGACAAGGATGGACTGCTATATTGACCCAAGTTCTTCCTCGACCATAGCAGCACTTCTTTCGCATCTTGGCTTGGGTTGCTCAACCGGGGGTCACTAAGGGCCCAAAGCCCTCTGTCTGGAACTGGTTCTCACTTCGGCATCCTGTCTCCAACTGACTCGAACCATCCAGGCACCTGGTTATATTATTTTCTAACGTCCACCTGCTTCCGCTGTTCTTCCGCTTATTTACACAGGTGCATCTTTTGATTGACGGCTTGGTTGAGGGTCACTATGTAACAATTTTTTTTCCATGAATGTAAACTCTGCAGACTTTAAAGTTGGTTTATAGCCCCCAAAATTCTAATCTTGAAAAAGTATTTGTTTTGAGAGTATTCAAAATGACTACAAATCAAACAGTGCTCTAGGCTTGAACAGAGGTCTGTCATAAAATTTTAGTGGTTGAGAAGTGCAAACTATGTGAAATTTACTGAAGAATGTGTGATTACAGAGAAGTATATTTTAGACCAAAAAATGTTTACCAATTGGCTAAACATGGGTTTGCCATCATGAAAAGACAGTACATGGAGTGGAAACACACTTATTTTCTGGTAAAGAAAAAGTTCCTGGAGCTGCAGTTAGTAAAGAAGGTCATGCTGACAGTCTTCTAGGATATGAAAAGACTCATCACTATTGGTTTCCTTGAAAAAGCTGCAACTGTAAATGGTGATTTCTATTTCAACTCCTGAGGTAAAATTCATCTTATTTATTGAATGACCCTTATAACTGGCTATATTAGGTATAGTGTAATCTAGTAGGTAGAGTGTTCCCCACTGGCTTGGGAAACTAGGGTTCAATCATAGACTCAAAAAATGGTACTTGATGCCACCTTGCTTAACACTCAGCATTACAAGGTATGGATCAAGGGTAAAGTAGAGCAATCCACTTATGCTAAACTGAACTGCTTGAAATAGAACTGTTATGACATTTAAACTGTGTACTTATGCAAAACTGAATTCATTGAATTGTTAGGAATGGAACTGTTTTTGTATGCTAAACTTAATTGTTTGAAGTATAACTGGTTTTTACATTGAAACTGTATTTACGATAAACTGAATTGTTTGAAATAGAACAGTTTTGATATAAACTGTGTTTAAACAAAAACTCTCCTTATACTAAACTGAATTGTTTGAAATAGAACTGTTGATATGTTTGAAAATGAATTTGCAAAACTGAATTGCTTAAAATAGGGCTGTTTTGACATTTAAACTGCATACTAATGTTAAACTTAATTGTGGGAAATAGAACTATTTATATGTATAAAAATGGATTTGGCATTAAATAACCTACAATGTTTGATGTGCCATAAGACCAGACCAGACCAGACCAAACCAAACCAATAAACAATTTCCAGTTTGGTTTAGTTTAGTTTGGTGGCATATCAATCATTTAATGTCAAATCCTGTTTATATATATATATACATGATTTGTAAACGCATAGTTTGTAGATAACATTTTCAAACAAATCAGAGTTCATTTGTTTGTATACAGTTAAATAGTTATAGATATGATTTATAAGTTAATAGTTTGTAAGTAATCTTATTTTTAAATGAGTCTGAGGTAATTTGTTTGCACACAAATATTACTATTGTTTACGCAGGCAAATTGTTCCAAATACTCCAACATGAATAGTTCCATCTACTATTAATCATTTGTTTGCATTCAAATGGTTTGAAATATTGCTATCTGTCATAGTTTTATTTGTACACAGTTAAATGGTTTCTAGTATTGCTATGTAACACTAACAATTCAATTTTGACACACAGTTAAAGAGTCTCAAGTATTGCTAATCAATACTAATAATTCTATTCAGCATTACTTATTTGTTAGCATGCAGACTGTTCCAAGTATTGTTATGTATCACTAACAATTCAATTAAACATCAATTATTTGTTTACACACAGTTAAATGGTTTAAACAGTTTTATTTCTAACAATTCAATTTAACATAATTCATCTGTTTGCACACAGTTTAAATGGTTAAAGATCTATTTGACCTATAGATAGGACTCTATCAAGTGCTACCACTCTGGGACAGAGTGGACCTGAGAGCAATGACAATAAATAGGTTCGCCACATTCCCCATAGCTCCAGGACTAGAGTTTCACCATCAGATTGTTTTATGTCCGATTCAGTACACTTATTAGGAGGGGCTTTGCCCCTCTGCAGAGATGCAGTCAGTATATTCTCCAGCCCCAGCTGACTGGGCTACAATCTATATATTTACCAACCCCTCCGCTCGGGCAGGATATGACACAAGGTCAATTTTTAAGCGGAGTTTAACAGGTTTGAATTCAGAGTTTTCCTTCTCCTAGACTACTTGCCTCACCTAGTCTGCCCTACTATTTATCCATAGCTGGAGGGAGAATAATTAGATTCATACTTTTCCCAAGGGTATTAGTGCTATGTGAAATGCAATCAGTCTCGTCCAGGATTTGAACTCGTGTCACTGTGTCCAGTTCCCATGACGATAACCATTACACCACCATATATATATTCTTGAGCTACTTTGTCAGCTTCTCCAGGAACAAAAGAATTTCTCACAAGTTACTCCAGGCATCATAAAGTTTCTCATTAGATAACTCGAGTCGTTAAAGTACAAATATAGTTGATTGATTAATTTTAATGTCACAAATATTGTTAATTGAATTTAGTAACATTTTTTCTTTTTTATTAGATCATACACGATTCACATTGTGTCAAAAGAAATCTAAAAATCATAATTTCTTTTAAGTTGATTTTTTCCTTTCTTTCCATGTGACTTGTTGAGTTGCAGGAATTAATTAACTTTCATGTTATTTGTCAAAGTTTATGAATGAATGTGAAAGCTCATTTATTATGGGTGTTGCTGGCTAACTAATATTAATGTCTTTCCATTTATGTTGTTTAATAACTCATGACTGCTAAATATATTTGAGTACACAATAACAAGAATATGACTGTAATGTTAATTTGAAGTCTCTGTGATTTTTGTAATTTGTTTCTAAAGAAGTAACAATTGGTAAATTTATCAATATTTACATTTGCAAATAATATATTTACTTACTGGTTTACTCATGCTGTAAAGAATGATGGTAATATTTTGATAATTTTTGCATTGTATCTATATTATGCCGGGCTGTTAACATAATGGTTAGAGTGTTCACCAATGGTGGGGGAGACCCAAGTTTCATCCTAGATCTAGTCATTCCAAAGACTCAAAATATGGTACTCGATGCCTCCTTGCTTAACACTCAGCATTATAAGGTACAGATCAAGGGAAAGTAGAGTAATCCATGGAAATGAGTAGTGCCCTCTCCTATACCTTGGTGTAGTAGTTATTAAAAAGGGAGCCTTTGAGTCGCCCTCGACTACAGTCGGCCAATTTACTTACAGTATACCAAAAACATAAATTTCTTTTGAATCCTGTTTGTTATTTACTAAGCATAGCTTAGTTGTGGCACAAGGGCAGATGCATAAGAACACAGTGAGAATCTAACTCGCTAACAATGGTCTTCTAATCTAGCTTGTTAACCATTACACCAGGATTTAAAGTTATGTTGCACCATCCATTTCCTAATATGACAATTGTTACATTATACAATTCCATAAGCATCAAGTCATGCTGATAGCACAGATTTCCCTGACTCTCTCTCACCATCCACCATCTTGTCAGGTCCTCTAGACAGCATCCAATGTCCGCACAGGGCTGATGTATGTCTTTGCTGGTTGGTTAACTCTGGTATGTTCATATTTGGGAGTCCATGGGAGACTTCACTTATGTGTCCATTCCTCCGTCTCCAGCAGTCTTGTTCTTTTTGGATGGTTTGTGAGATAGGAGGCGAGTGGCTGTACAGCTGTCGTTTTGTAAGCTATTGCTTCCAGGATTTATTCAATACAGCATGTAGCCTCCTTTTGTAGTTTCCATCTAGTGTTTTCTCCAATCACTCCTTTAAAGTCTTGGTGGTGCAGCCATACAATAGTACTGACTCAGTTACGGCTTGGAAGAATTCCCATTTCATTTCCTCAGAGAGATATCTTATTCCATATCATCGTCAATTTGTCAATAACAGTCCATGCTTTTTCCATGCATATGTTACTATCACTTTCTGTAGATAAGAGATTGCTACCAAGGTATGTGAACTCTTCTACTAATTTCAAAGGGTTAAACTTTAATTATATTTTATAGTCTTATTATTAAATCATATACTATATTATTCTTCAGTAATGATTTTTTAGTTATCATAGAGATTATCTGTCTGTGATTGAAGTTAAACTAAAAATAAGTGTAATGCTTTCTTTTTTGATTTCGTTATTCTTTCAAATTTGATATCATATCTTATTACATTAAAATACTTGCACCTTGAGGGCGCATATTTTGCTAGGAGTAATAATAGTAATATTCAAATAATTTTCCAGTAAAGTTTCCTAGCAACCAGCAATGATTTACAGCAACAAATTCCATTATGGCTTAAAAAACATAATTTCATAGTAATTAATAAATCTGTATAAATGTTACATAAATAAATTGTCAATTTCAGCGACTCTGTTTTCCTTTTTTTCCCCCCACTCATATTTCTTAACCATAACAAATAATATATATTAACAACCAAGAAACGAACAATCGAAGAAATCAATATATAATAATTTCTCCTCTCAAAAGTCAGACCGTAACAAATATTTTTGTTTTCAATTATTTTCTACTATTTTTAGTATTTGACTATTTGATATTTGTTACAAGATAAGCAATTTTAAAAAATTATAAAAAATTATTTTTAATTTTTTTTTTTTTTTTTTTTTTCAATATGACATCAGAATGCTGTTTTTCAAAATTTTGATACCAACTCTCTTAAAAGCCGCCTTCAGCATCCATCCAACTGTATAAGGATTTGTATCCTATTTATAGAATTAATATTGTAATTAATTGCCAATGAATACAAAATGAAAGTACACCATAATTAGGATTTCATAGTCATTTCTCTTGCGAAGTTGTTAACTGGATGGGAAAGTGATTCATGTTGTGCCATCAGCGAGACCCTCTCTCGCCACTCTTCCCTATCGTTCATTGCTTCTGGCAGGTCCTCAGGGCTATATCCCATATCCTCACAGATCTGCTGTATGTAGGTTCAAGCTGGTCGCCCTGCTTTAGCTTGGCCATGTGCAGAGGTCCATAGGAAAACATCACTTATGAGCTCGTCCCTGGTTCTCCAGCAGTGTCCTGCATGTCTGGTTCGTTTAACTTTGATAGTTTTCGTGATGGGAGGTAGGTGGCCGTACAGCAGCTGCTTTGTGGGGTGTTGCCTCCAGGACCGGTTCAAAATTGCTCACAGCATTCTTATGTAGTTGCCATCAAGCTTTTTCTCCATCTGTTTAGTTAGCATCCATGTCGTGCATCCATATAGCAGTATCGACACGGCCGCTGCTTGGAAGAAACTGCGTTTCATTTTATCAGTCAGGTCTGACTTCCATATGACCGATAGCCTAGGATAATTCCAGGGTCTAATCTGAAAGTCCCCAATATGAAAAAAAAAAAAAATCACCATTTGTTCATATCCGTTTGAAAAGTAAATCCTGAAAATTGCAGCACAATAGCATTAAATGTTCTGATTCTATCGTCATTTAAAGTTTTTGATCATTTCCGTTCTTTTTTTCTCAAGGGTTTCATTTTGAAATTGGATTTGTTACAACCCTTGTTTATATGGTTGTTTTTCCTATCTTGACCAAAAAGTCATTTAAAATAAGTTGGAACCAATTGTTTTAACTTAGATACCTTTTGAAATATTAACAGTTAAACATCTTGAAAAAAACCAAAACGTTTTCATAAAATTCAAAATTTAAGCAGCTCACACTCCATGACCATATATCTCAAGTACCTCCCCTCTATTCCACTCCGATAGAAGGGTTGGAGTAGTCAACCAAAACTCTCTTTTGATTAAGTGGTGCCAAAAATAGCTTTTTGTCCAGTTGACTGGGGCTGTAGAATACACCAACTGCTTCTCTGCAGAGGGGTAAGACCCCCCCCCAAACGAGTGTCCTGGATATGACACTAAACAATCTGATGGTGACGTTCCAGTTATGCTGGAGCTTTGGGGAATGTGGAGTACCCCTTCATTGTGATCGCTCCCATGTCTGCTCTGGTCCGGAGCACCTGATTGGGTCCTGTCTATGGGTCAAATAGAACTGTGGTTTCTTGATTTTACCGTTTTTTGCATTTAAACTATGTATTTATGCTAAACTGAATTCTTTAAAATAGAACTGCTTTGACATCTAAACTGCATACTTATGCTAAACTGAATTATCTGAAATAAGACTGTTTTACATTTAACTCTGTGTATTGTTGGCTGGAGTTGTAGAATACACCGACCCCTTCCCCCACCAACAGGTGTCCTGGATATGATACTAAACAATCTGATGGTGAGGTTCAAATAATGCTGGATCTTTGGAGAATGCGGAATACCCCTTCACTGCCATTGCTTCCAGGTCCACTTTGGCCTGGAGTGGTAGTACCTGATAGAGCCCTATCTATGATTTAAATAGAACTGAACTGTGTATTTATGCTAAACTGAATTGTCTGAAATAGAATTGTTTTTGTATGCTAAACTGAATTGTTTGAAATGAAACTGTTTTTGACATTGAAACTGTACTTATGCTAAACTGAATTGTTTAACGTAGACATTTAACTGTGTGTAAACACAATCTATACTTATACTAAACTGAATTGGTTGACTAAACTGAAAATCTTGAAATAGAAATGTTTTTGACAATTAAACTGTGTCCTCATGGTAAACTGAATTGTTTGAAAAAGATTTGATTATTTGTTTAAAAATGGATTTGGCATTAAATAACCTTCAAAGGTTGATATGCCATAAAATCTAAACAAACAAAAATAGCTTCAGGAGTAAAACTGACATTCACTCTTTTACTGCAATGAACGAGCTACTCCCTGGCAGTAACAACCCCACAGAAGCAGAGTGTTGTAATTTTCTTAACCAAATGATTGATTTTTAAAGGCATGTCAATCTGTCTAGGGTTATTTTATACCGAGAGATTAGAGAATCAGATTCATTGTATGTTTATATTTACACTTGCGTAGTTATTTCATGTTTTTTAATACACATTTATATGATACCAAGTATTCTTATTTAATACTTATAATTTATACACAATTATGTGGTTTCAAGTAACTATTTCTATTTGATAATAATTTGTTTGCATACAGTTATATAGTTTCCATTAACTAATAATAACCTGTTATAAATAATTATAGCTTTAAGTAACTATTCTTAATACAAATAATTCAGTCATATGGTATCCTGTATTCCTGTCTAATATGAATAATTTTCAATTCTGGAGCAGAGTAGACCTGGGAGTGGTTGCAGTAAGAGTACTTACCAATCCCCAGAGCTTCAGAACTGGAGCCTCACCATAAGTTGCAGTTTTGTACAGGGGTGGGCAAACTTTTTGGTGGGAGGGCCACATCACTGGGTTATGGATTATCAAAGGGCTACATCTTTTGAAATTAAAAGAATTTAGTCTCAATTCAAGTGCAAGTGTTTATTTTATTTATTTATTTATTTATTTATTTTTTTTAGAGGCTCCTGCTGGCCACACAGAACAGTGCAGTGGGCCGCAGTTTGCCCACCCCTGGTTTAGTATCATGCTCAGGACGGTGTCTTTCTTGGGATTCTTACTCCTCTGCAAGGAATACAGTCTGCATATTCACCGACAGGCGTTATGGTATTTGTATGCAAGATTGGGATACTAGTCCAAGTAGTTTACTAAACTTAGCTTAGTTGTGGCACAAGGCCAGAAGTATGGGATACCCAGTAAGAATTCAACTCTCTAACAATTGTCTGGTAATCTAGCTTGCTAACCATCACACCACATGAGGTGCTGTAGTCCAAGTATATCAGTGTATAATAATGATGATTTCTCTACTTGAAATTCAGTCTCCCCACACAACAGAAATATTTTAAAAAAATAATACACTATTTTTAGGGATTATGAAATATATTTCTCACTTATTGTGTATGTGCCTTTTTTTTTCTTATACCATGTAAAGAATGTATTCTTTTAGTAAAATTTTAGAATTTCTATCATATCAAGTTTAACTCTTTTTCTTTCCCAAGGAGACATGAAGTCATGGAACTCTCTTTAGATTGAGTAGTGCCAAAATAGCTTCAAAATCAACCTTGGCATTTCCTCTTTTATTGCCATGGGGAGAGGGAGGTACTGCCTGAAGGTAAACAGGCCCTCAGATACTGAGCTTCATAATTTTCCTGGCCACACAAGACCAAAGTTTGATCTATACAAGATAAGTATGTATATTCAGCGTAAAACCTTACAGTTTTTGTTTTTCTTCCTATTACTGTAAAGCCAAAAATTCAATATTGACTTGTTAGTTGATTAACTTTATTTTCTTTGTAGCAAAATCTCCAGTACAAATTCCATCTTGGTTGACCAATGTACTAATACTGGCTACAATTACCAACATTAACTAGTCTCATTAATTGTCAACTAGGTACTAATTTCCTCATTGTTGCATTGTTCAAGGTTGTGCTGAATAAGAGTATTCTTGATTGATCAAGTTTAAGCAACAGTAAACTTGGCCATTGGTTGGAAGAGTGACAGTTTAACAACAGCATGAATGCCAATTTTTTTATATATATATTTCTTGGTGAATTAACAAGTATTCTTTTTCTTAATGATTTCTGTCAATTTTTTTTATTTTATTTTTTTTTTTATGTATTCATTTATTTTTTAAACATTTATTTATTTATCTTTGCTTTAGAAAAAAAATATTAAAAAAAATCTTATGGGGCAAGAAATAGATATATGCTATGAATACTGTAGACTTTGTAGAGCACAGTGCTACAGTTGCATTATGTGAGTGATATAGTGTTGTCATTTTCATTGTAAGTAGGGTTTTATGAGTGGCGTTTTGAACTTCGTTCCCTCTTGTCTTTAAATTTAGTTTTTCCTTCTAGATTGGTTTGCATGTTTACAAAGCTTGGTGTACTATTTATGTACCGCTGTGTCAGTTGGGGATGTAGAATACAACAACTGGATCTTTGTAGCTGGGTACCCCCCTCCCAACACTAATGGATGTGCTTGGTATGACACTAAACTGCAGATGATGCTAAGGTTTCAGTCCAGGAGTTTTGGAGAATGTGGAGTACTCCTTCATTGCAATTACTTCTACATCCAGATTGGTAGAACCTTGGTAGACCCAGATTGGTAGAACCTGTTAGGGCCCCATCTATGGGTCAAATCAAACTGTTTAATCATTTATAAAGGATTATTATTATTATTATTATTATTTAAAACCAAAAAGGTGTTTACAAATTATTTATATTACATAGGAATACTTGATAAATAGAATTCTTGAAGCCATTTAACTATGTGCAAACAAATGAGCTTTAACAGTTTGTTTAAAAATATAGTTATCTACAAACTATTCACTTGCAAATCATATACAGGGTACAGAAGCAAAATATGGAATAATTTTTGAAACTTTTTTTTTTTTTAGTCTTAGTCCAATTTCTGAAAAAAATGCAATAAATATAAATTTTCAGGATTAGCTCTATTATTCAAGCACTTTTTCATTAAAATTCGGCCCAATATGTGTGAGCAAGAAAAGAAATGACAAAAAATCTATGATTTGCTTAATGCTGAAACCAAGCCAAAAAAATATTTCCAAAATAATTTGAGTTTTTTATGACCTTCATCAAGCCCAGACCCTAACCCCCTTAATTACATTGCCCAGTTGGCTAGGGCTGTAGAATACACCTACTGTTTCTCTGCAGCAGGGTAAGACCCCTCCAACGAGTGTCCTAATATGACACTAAACAATCTGGTGGTGAGGTTCCAGTCATGCTTGAGCTTTGGGGAATGTGGAGTACCTCTTCATTGCCATCACTCCCAGGTTCACTCTGGCCTGGAGTGGTAGCACCTGATAAGGGTATTATCTATGGGTTAAATCTAATTAAACTGTGTACTGATACTAAACTGAATTGTTTGAAATGGAACTGTTTTTTGAGATTGAAACTGTACTTATGCTAAACTGGATTGCTTGAAATGGAACTGCTTATATGTATAAAAATGGATTTGGCATTAATAACATACAATGGTTGATGAGCCATAAAACCAAATCAAACCCTTGATTACACTATATGGGGCATTTTTGAAAACAAAACAAATGCGACTTTCCATCCAAATATTGGTTCACTTAAGACTGTTATTGAGGAGGAATGGAATAAAATGTTTGAAGAATTTTTGAAGGCATGCAAATTGTTTTGAAGGTGTGTTGATACAATAACTGAAAAAAATGGTGGCTATATTCAGTAAATTTACTGTTTTGTGGCAATCTTATTTTGTTTAATCTTTTAAAATTAATCTTGTTTTATAATAGTCATTTATTATTATACTAGAATATTCCTAATTTTGCTTCCACGCCCTTTCTATATAGGACTTGGTATTAATCCACAAGGGTTGATATGGAAATCTACATTTGGCTCTTGGTTTAGTTGGTATACACTCTGCTGCTGCTTCTATATAGGTGGTAACACAGTATTCATATTCATCATCCAAAGTATGGAAATTTACTAAGCTTTTTGCTCAGATGTGGCACAAGGCCATATGAAAGGGGCACCCAATGAGACTCGAACTCACTCGTGTAGGTTTGCTAGTCGAGCTTGCTAACCATTACACCACCAGAGGCGCCTTCATCATCCAAAGTATGTCTTTCAGATATATCCTGAAGAGTATTGAATTTATTACAATTATATATTTATTGCTTATATATGTCTATTGGTAAGTGAAAGCCAGTGTAGTTTTAATTGTTTCTTTCTTATTTGTGTATCTATAGACTCTGGCATATCTTTGGCGAGAGGATTCTGGGATTGGAATATATTTCTTCAGAAGAGGAGGATGCCTTCTTGTTCAGAGCACTACTTATCCACTTAATGAGTGTATAATCTAGTTGCACTTTAGCATTATTTGGGTAGGTGTAGGCCCATAGTTTTTCCTCCTTTTTTTGGAATTTAGTGTTTAAACATGAAAAACTGTTCTTGAGTGAAAGATTTGCTTTATATTCACCATTTCTATTTGGCAAGCTGTATAAGCCAAATTTTTATTTTCATTTTTGCCTATTTGAGCTTATGTCTTCAATTATTATAATGTTTTGTTGTGTGAATGTGTTGAGTAAGGGAAATTTGCCTGTTGTTGTTGAAGGTTGTGATATCCAATTCATCACTGGTATTGGTGGGACTGTAGCAAGAGATGATTGTGCAGCGGTTACTGTTAAATGTAGCACACACAATTCTTAGTTGGGTTTTAAAGGCGCAAGGACTGAGAAGATTTCTTAGACCACTTATGGCAGCATTGACTGAATTTTTCCACACGGATGCCAAGATAAAATGTCCAACCATAACTGGTGTCCTGGTATTTTAACTCTAGTTCACTATGGTAATATCTATGTTCTTGCATGCATGTAATGTCCATATTGGGCTCAACTGCAGATGCTGTAAGCTTGGGTAGCTGGTTTATTGTGTTTAAAGTCCTAACATTAAAAGTTGCTATGTTAACAATATTTTTACATCTAAGTAAGTTGGGTTTGGGCTTTGTAGCTGATTTTTCAAATGCTGGAACCAGTGTTCCAACCTCAGTAGAACATACCCCTTGTTTAACCTCATGAAGGTTGAATGCGGTTTGGATTAGTCTTGGTTACCAGACGTTGGCATGATGGTTAGAGTGTTCACCAATGGCCCCGGAGACCTGGGTTCAATCCCAGATTGAGTCATACCAAAGACTCAAAAAATGGTACACTCAGCATTATAAGGTACAGATCAAAGGTAAAGTGGAGCAATCCCGGGAAAGGAGTAGCACCCTTCCCTACACTTCGGTGTAGTAGCTATCGAAAAAGGAGCCTTCGGGTTACCCTCGATTATGGTTGCTAACTTTACTTACTTATTCTTTTGTTGGCCATTTTTTCTTTTTCTTTTTTCCCCCCTCAATAGATGCCACTCTCATAGATGAGTAGCAATAATTTCCTGACTGAACTATTTGTTCATGGCTGTTAACCTTTGAGGTTCTTCCACCTAGATTCTGGTGAAGTGTGCCGTTGACCTAACATTAGATTCTTCCTCATCACTTTGATTCCACCATACTACATCCCATGGTTTCCATTGCTATATACTTGTGTGGCTCATAAAATACTCTCCTCCCTCAAAGACTTATTCAGTGACAAGCCAGGGCAGGATATCCGAGTGGTTATGGAGGTGAGTGGAGGAAAGAGTCCCCTCTTCATTTTATTAAACTTTAACAGACCTATTTTGGCTTGATCAGATACGTTTGTGATTATCTGGTTCTATCATTATACTTAGACAAAATTAATCTGGAAAAATTAAGTTGTGGTTTTCTGATGCAATGGAAATACTTCTATTGTGGGTTTTTGTTCTACACAATTTCAAACGTTAATGCCTTTATTCTCATTCTTGAAAATGGGCTTTGTGAAAAAGAATAATAGTCTAGTAGGCATGTTCACTAGTGAGAAACATAACTTATTATATTCACACACAATTAAAAAGTGTATTTCACTGTTCGACAAAAGTCTGAGTGAGTTGAATACTACTTAATGCATTGGCTTGTAGGTTTTTTTTTTTTTTTTTTTTTTTTTTAAAGTGGGTAAGTAGTGGACAGTATTTAATTTTGCTAATACATATTCAAGTAAATAAGGAAATAAAATGAATAAGTATAGATATTTCTATCTTACATTTTCAATTCTTGCTACCCCTCACATTTTGGGGCCTTAAAAATTAATATAATAGAGCTTGTCAATTTTCAGGCAATTTTTTTTTCTTTTTTTAAAGTACGCTGTTGTTAGATATTTATGGAAATGAAAATTAGATGTGATAGCAGATTCAGGAGATTTGGGCTGACTCTCAAAGACATTTTCTGCTGAAGAATTTCTACTTGTGTTTGCATTAACTTTTTAAGACAACATTCTTTTAGAGTTTGTATTTTTTATGATCTTATCTCTCCTCAATAGTAGTCTTAAGCAAAGCAATATTTCGATGGGAAGTTGCATTTGTTTTGTTTTCTAAAATGCATCATATAGCATAATCAAGGGGGTTAAGGTTCGGACTTAAATCTTGTTTAATTGCTGTTCTAAGTTTTCTCGTGGACTTTCAATTCATTAGCATGCTTTCTTATTGAAGTTGAAGGGTCCTTCTTAATTGCCGTAGCGAGAGCAGTTAAAAAACTTTTTACTTGTTTTTGTTCAATCCTCCACTCACCCTTTTCCTTAAAAAGCTCTTTGTAAAAAAT
The DNA here is from genome assembly GCA_963585895.1 of Sepioteuthis lessoniana. Classification (NCBI taxonomy): domain Eukaryota; kingdom Metazoa; phylum Mollusca; class Cephalopoda; order Myopsida; family Loliginidae; genus Sepioteuthis; species Sepioteuthis lessoniana. The sequence continues at coordinate 24,586 of CAUZXS010006755.1, read as the reverse complement.
TTTTCTTTGCTTTGTATATGGTAGATAAAGAAATTTTGGCTTGGTTTCAGCGTTAAGCAAGGCATAAATTCTTTGTTATTTCTTTTCTTGCTCACTCATACTTGGCTGAAGTTTAATAAAAAAAAGTGCTAGAATAATAATCATGAAAATTTTGATTCATTGCATTTTTTTCTCCAAAAATTGGATTAATCAAAGTAAAAAATGTTTTAAAAATTATTCCATATTTTGCTTCTGCACCCTGTATATCTTGGATAATGTTTTGATGTATTGAAATACTTGCAAAATATAATAAGTACAGTTTTCTACTTTTAAGTAGATTTATGCTTTTCAATATTAGAATGCATGTAAATTATTTATGCAAGAATAGTCAAACTTTTCACTTACCTCAAAGAAGACGACTTTAAACTTTTATATTTACAGCTAGCTGTGTATATATATATATATATATATATATATGGGGTGGTTTTAAAAAAAATGATGTTAATGTTCTTATCAGAAGTATTCTTAAGATATAATTCCAAACAGTCTCCATGTGTTTACCATCCTTCTCAGTTCATTCTTGGAATCTCCCTCAGGTGATTAAAAAATATTAATATTTCTGTTAAGGGAGAGTTATCTCCCCTAATGAATGATTGACTCTTTAGGAAGAAGGGTAAGAAGAGACAGGATGGCTGGTTGACAACAGGCATGTGTAGAGAGTCAGTGCTAAACAATCTGGATCCTATTGCAGAGTGAGAAAATAAAAGGAATATTGTGTTAAAAATTTATTCAACTGTTTATTACATTTTGTAATTCCTAAATACTTGGGTTTTAACAAATTTTTGGCAACGAGGAACTAAAAGAACTTACAAAAATGATTGTGTCATCAGACATTCCGAAAGAATTATTAAATCAACAAGAACAGTTTCAAAAGTCACCATCCTTCTCAGTTCATTCTTGGAATCTTCTACAGATGATCACAAAAATATTAATATTTCTATGGGTGTATCTTTATTAGAAAAGTAGAACTGATAATACGAATATATTCCCTGAGGAAGCTTTCAATAATGTGTTGACGATGATGAACAGTTGCAAATTTTAAAATCCTAAAGGAACTTCTAAAGAAATGTTCACTTATTTTTAAACATCTTGTATGTATAAAGTAAAGTTGGCAACTTTAGTTGAGGGTGAACCGAAGGCTCTCTTTTCAATAGCTACTACACCAAGGTGTAGGGGAGGGCGCTACTCCTTTCCCTGGATTGCTCCACTTTACCCTTGATCCGTACCTTATAATGCTGAGTGTTAAGCAAGGCAGCATAAAGTACCATTTTTTTGAGTCTTTGGTATGACTCGGGATTGAACCCCAGTCTCTCGGACCACTGGTGAACACTCTACTCATTAGACCCATGGCAACCATTGTTGGTTATTTAATGTCAAATCCTGTTTTTTCATATATCAAATATATAATTTATACACACATTTTGTGGATACACATAGTTAAATGATCAAAAAGTTCTATTTCTAACAATTCAATTTAGCATAAGTCAACAAAGTTAAATGGTTCCAAGTATTGCTATGTATCACTAACAATTCAATTAAACATGTCATTTGTTTACACACAGTTAAATGATCAAACAGTTCTATTTCAAGCAATTCAATTTAGCATAAGTCATTTGTTTGCACTCAGTTTAAATGTCAAACAGTTCTATTTTGACCCATCGATAGAATTCTATCAGGTGCTTCCACTCAGAGTCATTGTAGACCTGGGAGTGATGGCAATGAGGAGGCATTCCACATTCCCCAAAGCAGTCAGATTGCTGAATATCAGATCCGGGACACTTTTTGGGGCAGTCTTACACCTCTGCAGTTGGTGTATTCTATAGCTCCAGCTGACTGGACTACGCAAACAAAATAAATTTTGGTTATATATACGAGGATCATTGAATAAGTTTCCAGACTTTTTTTGTATGGGCACTTTTATTGATAGTACACACATAAAACTCTAGTCCCCTTTGAAGTAATCTCCTCCAGCTGCAATGCACTTGTTGTACTGTTCCAACAACTTCTGGAAAGCCCCATGGAAGTCCTCTTGTGTGAGTATGTCAATGACCTTGGTCGCAGCCTCTTTCATCTCCTCATTTGTCTCATAACGACAGCCTCTGAGCTATCACAGGGAGCAAGGTCTGGACTGTAGGGAGGGGGAGGAACTGTCTTAATGCCATCTTGGTCAAATAGTCTGTGACAAGGATTGAGTTGTGGACTGGTGCATTGTTCTGCTGGAAATGCCATTGACCCGATTTGAAGAGTGCTGGCCTCTTCTGACGGAATCTCTTCCTGAACTCCATTAAGACCTCAACATAGTAACCCTAACCCTAACTCTTTGGCCAATCAACTGTGGTGTATTGACTTCCTTACTCCTCCCACACCTCTCATCATCCCTCACAGACTCCGTGCCTTCCTTGAATCTCTTATGCCACTCAAAAACTGATGCTCAATTCATGCAAGATGGTCGAAAAGCAGTCTGAAGCATCCATATGTTTCTGTGGCATTTTTTCCAAGTTTAAAACAGAATTTTATTGCATATCATTCTTCCTCACGTCCAGATTGCATTTTTGAAATTGACCAGCTGTGATAATCAGGTTTTAGTAGGGTGCATTCCAATTCCTGCTGTAGCTGTTCATTTGAACCTGAAATCCTAAAAATTGGTCAGTCATCTCATAAGATGTATAGCAATAACATAGTGAATTTTCAAGAGTCTACGACAATTTTAAATGCCTGTACAAAAAAATCACCTCGTTTATATATATATATATATATATATATATATATATATATATAAACTTTATTTTCTCTTTAATTTAAACATTTTTTTACTCCACTTTCCTTCTGTTCTTTCTCTCTGGAGTCTTTTCTAAAATGCCCTTGGAGACTTTTTCTTGCCTTCCTGCATTTCATTTAATAAGACCTATTAAAGCCAGAAATAACTTAGTTTCTAAAATGGCTTCTGATATATGTAAAGGCTTGTAATAGATTTATGCCTAGCTACAATTATATAGAAAATTGATATACAAAAAAAAAAAGTAAAATAATATAAAGAATTAGATATGCATTAGTATAAACACTTAGGTTAAACATCCAAATTTATACAAGTTTATAAAGGTCACAGGTCACATACACCTTGTTAGAGGTTAAACCTCTATAAATTGAGATGAAAAATATAGTGAAAATAACCCAACGATAACAATGTATGTCACAAATAAAGTAAGTAAAGTTTGTGACCTTAGTCAAGGGTGACCCGAAGGCTCCTTTTCAATAGCTACTACACTAAGATGTAGAGGAGGGCACTACTCCTTTACCTGGATTGCTCCACTTTACTGTACCTTATAATGCAAGGAGGCATCAAGTACCATTTTTTTGAGTCCTTGGTATGACTCGACCTGGGATTGAACCCAGGTCTCCCAGATTATTGGCGAACAGTCTACTCATTAAGCCAATGCAAATAAAGACAACATTGGTCACATGTTAAAACATGCTACTAACACAACTAGTGCATAAAAATTAATAACAAACATCACACCTACGAGTTTGAAATGAAACCAAAGTGGTGTAATGGATATCATGATAGTAAATAGATACAGCAACCCGAGTTCGAATCTTGGATGAGACTGTTTGCATTTCACATATTGTTAATGCCCTTGTGAAAGGTATGAATCCAATTATCTTCTCTTTGGCTATGGGTAAAATTCTAGGGCAGCATGGGCCCTTTAACCTTTGTATGGCAACTGATCTCGGCGAAGGAAAACTCTGAATTCAAACCTGTTAAACTCAGCATAAAAAATTGACCTTGTGTCTCATTCGGCTCGTGTGGAGGGGTTGGTAAATACATACAAGCTAGAAATGTGAGTATTGGTAAGTTTTATGTGAGGGTTGGTTGAAAAGTTCAAAGGCTGACTTAGATACTCTTATGGAATGTGACCAAATGAGGTTTATTTTTTTAACACAGTCCCCCTTGCTGTCAATACACTTCTTCCATTGGTGTTGCATCAACGACAAATATGACATCATCATATGAACTTTTCAACCCACCCTTGTTAGTGTTATTTGGATGACGACAACAGTTACAGTGTGTGGAAACAAAATTTGGAATATTTGGAATATTTTAGTATAATAATAAACGTCTTCTATTATAAAACGAGATTAATTTTAATTTAAAAAATAAACAACAAAATAAGATAGACACAAAACAGTTTTCTCAATATGGCCATCATTTTTTCTGATATTGTATTAACATGCCTTTGAGATAAATTCTTCAGACATTTTATTTAATTCCTCTTCAATAAGTCTCAAGCAAACCAATATTTGGATGGAAAGTTGCATTTGTTTTGTTTTCTAAAATGTCCCATATAGCTTAATCAAGGGGGTTTAGGTATGGGCTTGATGGAGGCCATAAAGAAACTCCAATTATTTTTGAAATTTTTTTGTCTTGGTTTCCGCATTAAGCAAATCATAGATTCTTTGTTTCTTTTCTTGCTCCCTCATATTGGGCTGAATTTTAATTTAAAAAGTGCTTGAATGAGAGAGATAATAATGAAAATTTATATTTGTTGCATTTTTTTTTTTTTTTCTTTTTCAAAAATTGGACTAATTAGACTAAAAAAAGAAGTTTTAAAAATTGATCCATATTTTGGTTCTACACCCTGTACTCAGGTCGTTAACTGGTGAAGGCACCTGGTACAAAAAATGTGGTTTTCCTGAAGCAAAGTGTATAATTACAATGTTTAAACTCTAAGCCACTTGATACTGTTGACCTGAATTCCTCACCCTGTTGGTGAGGCTTAGAATATTCAGACTGTATCTCCTGCTGAGATGTGAGAATCCCCCTCCCGCCGAAAAAAAAAAAAAAAAAAAAGGTGGGGTATGTTCTGGGTATGGCACTAATTACATCTAATAGTGAGGGTCAAGTTCTGTAGCTCTGAGAAGTGTGGAGTATCCTTTTATTGCCATTACTCTCAGCTCCACTCTTTCCTGAGGTGGTAGTACCTGTTTGGGGCCCATATATGGGTCAGATAGATCTGTTTGAAAATTATTAGTATTTGATTGGAATACATGAAACCATTACTCGGTGAAAATAAATGATTAGAAATGAATGAAAAAAAAAAAAAAAGTACAATTTTTACAAAAATGCATTGGAACATTAAAAATATAATGTTGATTAATATCAAGCAATTAGAAATGAATCAAATTTCAGCATTAAATAACCCATGAGGAGTTTTATGCCATTAAATGAATAAACCAAACCTTTCTCTTTCTCTTCCCTTTCTCTTCTGTTTCTCTCTCTTTTTCTCTTCTGTTTCTCTCTCTTTTTCTCTCTCTTCTCCTCCTCTCTTATAATCAACCATTTAGAAATGAATCAAATTTTGGTATTAAATAACCCATGAGGAGTTGATATACCATTAAAAAAAATATATATATAAATCATAGACCAGATTCAGAGTTTGAAATTAGAAATGTCGATCGTCTTAAAGGCTGGGTTACTTTTCATTAATGTCAGTGATCTCTGGGTTATGTATAATCAATTTTTTTTTTTTTTTTTTTTTTAATACTGTCTAAAGAGAATCTATATGAAGACAAACATTGATTTATAATCATGAAAAGAATCATGGCAGGCAAACTCACTGTTACATAACCCATGTAGTTATCATTGTGTCTTGGTATCTATTTCTGGATTACCTTGTTATTTATTAAGCATAGCTTATGTTGGACACAAGGCCAGATGTATGTGGGATCTAGTGAGTATCAAATGTCATGACTCATTAGTAATTATTTACTTGCTTTTTGCTTAGTTTGGCACAAGGCCCAAAGTATAGAAGCCCTTAGAATTAAACTCACTTGCTCATTAACTATTACAGCATGAGAGGCATCCTTAAAAAGTAAATGGAGCTTAGATTTAGCACAAAGCCAAAAGTATTGGGCACTTAGTGTGGACTAAATTCACTACTCTGTAGTAATTGATCTGCAAGAAAAACCTGTGAACCATGAGGTGTCTTTTTTATTGTTACTAAAAAAATGATTTAATCCTGTAGGTTGCCAGTGTGGGTGGAGCCATGTCAAGTAATTCCCCTATCATGGCATCACCCTGTAGATATGCTGATTGCACCTCTACAGAGGCGTAAGACCCCACTCAATGAGGCTTATGTGTTGGCTGTGGGTGGTGACCAGAAATTCTTGAGAATGAAATTCTGGTGGCTGAGTAGTTGGTGACCTAGTAACCAAAGTAGTCATGTGACCTGCAAAACTCTACTTTAGCCCTTACTCAGCTAGGCAGGCAGGCAGTCAGTCAGAGAGGTCTGATCTGATTAGTTGGCTGAGCATACCAAACCCTAGCACTTATATGATTGTTCTGTATTCTTCAAATTGCTCTTGTAACAAATATCCCCCCTACCTTTTTTATTTTAAAGGTGCTAGATGGCAGTGGCTGAGGGTCAATTGTGTTGAGATTGTAATACTTGAAACCATTTAACTGTGTGCTAGCAAATAAGTTTTGGCTTGTTTAAAAATAATGTTACAAACTATTCCCTTACAAATCATATATATATATATATAAACAAGATTTGGCATTAAATAACCCACAAGGGTTGATATGCTATAAAATGCAGCCAAACCAACCCTTTATGGCATCTCTCTGGGCAATGAGAGCATTATTTGGCAGTTCCTATATCCTCTCCAAATAATATACAACAGTTCATACTGGGTTACATGGAAGCAGTAAAGTTTTTATAAAAGTCACACTAATAAAAATTCTTTTTTTTCTTCTGTTGCTATCTGTACATCTATACTTTGTTTGCTTCTTACTTGGATGGGTGCTCCATATAGCTGATCTTGTGTCAAGCTCAATTTGCTGCAAGACAACTTATGTTAAAACATCAAAGAAGGACAGTTTTTAAACAAAATCAGTAAAGGTTGCTTTCTTTTCTGGGTTTTTTTTTTTTCAATAATTAGCAGAAGATATGTGGGTAAAGGTTCTTTAGTCATTATTACAATCCGTACATCCATACATTTTGTTTTTGCATTCTACTTGGATGGGACAGGTTGTTGCTGCACACAATACAGTTAGAATTTTATTTAGGGTCTGGAAATAGGATAGGAAAGTGATGTCATTTCTATTTGATGATTCCGAGAGAGAGAGAGAGATGATGCTGAATTAGCTGATATATAATTCAACTCTTTTGGTACCTTATTTTCTGTATATCCATATTACATTTTCCTGCAAGAAAATGATGGTTTCAAAAAATTTCACTTTAAAACCTTTTATATGTGTATTAGCAGCATTAAATACTGTTCACTACTTGCTACTTTAAGAAAAAAATCCCTACTGGCTAATGCATTAAGTAGCATTTGACTCGCTTTGACTATTAAGTGATGATGATGATGATCATCATCATAATGTTGTACTGCCAGCATGGATCTCTCTGACCCTCTCTCGCCACCTATCTCTATCGTCCATTGCTTCCAGGAGGTCTTCCAGGCTATATCTTATATCGGCACAGAGCTGTTGTATATAGGTTCTAGCTGGTTGTCCAGCCTTTGCTTGTCCATGTGAAGGGGTCTACAGGAGTACATCGCTTATGAGTGCATCCTTACTCTCCAGCAGTGTCCTGCATGTCTGGTTTGTCTAACATTGTTTTCATGATTGGTGGTAGGTGGCCGTACAGCTGCTGTTTTGTGGGGTGTTGCTTCCAGGACTTGTTCAATATTGCTTGCAGCATTCTTGTGTAATTACCATCAAGCTTTTCCTTCATACGTTTAGTTAGCATTTATGTGGTGCATCCATATAACAGTATTGACACAATCACTACTTGGAAAAAAACTGCGTTTTATTTTATCGGTCAGGTCTGACTTCCCTATGACTATTAGCCTATCGATAGCTGTCCATGCCTTTGCTAGTTGCGGGTTGATGTCATTCTCAGTTGATGAGACACCGCTTCTGAGGTAGGTGAACTTGTCCATTAGTTTCTCTTTAGTGTTGAGATGTTGCCTCTTTGATTAAAGCACACGTATTAAGTGATAATTAATTCAAATTTTATGAACTGGTGTTAAAAAGGTAAAAGGAACATTTTCTAAATAAAATCAGTAAATTTTATTGTCTTTTTTTTTTTTTTGAATTAGCGTCTGTAATGATTGGCTGTACATGGCATTTTATAGAGCAACCTAGAATGACCAATTCAATAAATGTTAATTTAAAACCTTTTAATCACCCGAAAATGTTATAAAAGATTATTTATAGGGAGAGTTTGGTTTTAAAGGCATATCAACCATTTTAGGTTATTTAATACCAAATCCTCTTTATATTTATAAATTAAATATATAATTTATAAACCCATTTTGTTGATAACATTTTTAAACAAACCTAAGCTCATTCGTTTGCATTCAGTTAAATTGTTCCAAGTATTATTATCTATCTCTAACAATTTAATTAAACATCAATTATTTGTTTATACACAGTTAAATGATTGAATAGTTCCATTTCAAACAATTCAATTTAGCATAAGTTATTTGTTTGCACTAAATTTAAATGTCAAATCCATCAATAGGACCCTATCAGGTACTACCACTCCGGGCCAGAGTGGACCTGGCAGTGATGGCAATAAAGGGATACTCGACATTCCCCAAAGTTTCAACATTTACTGGAAGCTGGTCATCAGATTGTTTAGTGTTATATTCAGAACACTTGTTGGTGGGGGTTTTACTCCTCTGCAGAGATGCTGTTGGTGTATTCTACAGCCCCAGCTGACTAGGCTGGAAGAGTTTGGGGAAATTAGGATTAATTACTTGAAAGAGGAATGAGAGGTGATCTAATTGAAACTTTTACAATAATTAATAGAATTTCTAATTATGGTTGACACTTTTTTAATATTACTCCTCAAATTGGAAATTTACTGTCTAGACAGATTTCAAAATCTAAGTCTACTAACCATTTTAATAGTGTAATATATTTTTGGAACAAATTATCTAATCGGATAAAAAGAACAGCAATAGTGTAAAAAAAAAAAAAAATAAAAAAATTTAAGATTAAATTGGATGATCTCAGAAGTAATGGTAAGAAAAAGAATTTAAGAGGGTATCTTTGGGAACTATCAGATGAATTATTTAAGAGAATTTGATCTATATATAGACATTGTACCAATAGTCTATATGTTCTGTGTAAAGATTTTCTCTCTCTCTTTTATGTTGATGTAAGAAGATAGTAAAAAAGGGAGATGCTGAAGGAGGTATAACAAACAAACTACTAGTATTACTAATAATAATTATCTAAACATGATAAACTAGTGTCAGAACAATGAAAAAACATTTTCTGAATAAAATCAGTGAATTTGTTGCCCTGTTCTTTTGTCTTTTTTCTACAAATAGTGTCTGGAAGTGTTTGATCATATAAGTTCTTGATGACACAGGCAAAAATAATCCTTTTTCTATTGTTATGATACCTACATTCATACTTTGTTTCCTTTGAACTTTGAAAGGTGTTCAATACTTCCTGTCTTGCTCAACCTATGCAAATTAATGTTACTGGTTATCTTCCTGTTGGCTTTATTTAAAAATGTTAAGTTTGAAAACGATAGGGAAAAGTGGCGAGAGAGGGTCAGGGATATCCATGCTACCAGCACGACATGATGATGAAGTTTGGAAAACTGAAGCTTGTGTCTTAATAATTTTATTTTATTTTCTTCCACCTCCTCTCATATTTTAGTTTGTTTCCTTTATTTAATGGCATATCAAACTTCATGGCTTATTTAATGACAAAGCCATCCTTGTAAAAGAACAGTAGTGGTGGTACTATTTAACCAATAGCTGGGGAGTTGGAGGTGTTTCATACCTTTCCCAGGGGGTTTGTCTGAAAATGAACATAATAGCACAATTGGAGTTTGGACTTTTTTACTTTGAGGCTGCAGTCTGGTACTTTAAATGTTATGCCATAGGGTCTCTCTCCTCTTCTTATGGAATAAAAGAGATATATTAAAAAAATTCAAAGATTTTTACAACATCTGTTTTCTTTTATGCCAATTTTAGAAACCTGTAAGAATTGTTGGTTGGATGGAAAGGGTTTGCAGTTTTAATAACCATTTTGTCAGTCCACCCTTGGTTCAGAAGATATACGAGTAAGAGTTATCCTTGTTTATCTTTATAATCTTCCTACTTGGATTAGACAGTTTGTTACTGCACACAATACAATTAGGTATTTGAGTTTTTAAAAATGATTCCTTTTTTGCTTGAATGCAGGTTCAGATCCGTTACCTTACACTTCAATCCTATATACCTCCAATCTCGCTATCCAGCATCAACCAAAGGTTGAAAACCCCCTGGAAACAGGGAATCTCCATGGCATAGTGGTTATCATGCTTGACTGTGACTTTCTAGTAGGCAAATTCAAACTCCAGTTGTGCCATTACATGACTTTTGGACTAACACCATTGAGGAAAAGTACAAACCCCACTACCTCCTCAGTAGTAGTAGTATTACTATTATTGTTCTTCCAGGCAGCTGTCATATCGATACTGCTGTATGGATGCACTACATGATGCTAACAAAACGGCTGGAGAAGAAGCTAGACAGCAATTACACAAGAATGCTGTGAGCAATATTGAACAAGTCCTGGTGGCAACACCCCACAAGACACCAACTATACGCCCACCTGCCTCCCATCATGAAAACTATCCAAGTTAGACGAACCAGATATGCAGGACACTGCTGGAAAAGCAGGGACGAGCTCATAAGTGATATACTTCTATGGACCCTCACATATGGCCGGGCAAAAGCAGGACGACCAGCACGAACATACATTCAGCAGCTATGTGAGGATACGGATGTAGCCCTGAAGACCTACCAGAGGCGATGAACGATAGGGAAAAGTGGTGAGAGAGGGTCAGGGATATCCGTGCTAGTGGTAGGACAAGATGAGAAGATGACAAGGATAGTTTTGGCATTAAATAGCCCAAAAAGAGTTTGTATACCATTAAACAAAGAAATAAAAAACCAAACCAAACCAAACCAAAACATAGGAATAGCTATTTAGCGTCAAGGTTTTAAGCAGAGATGTTTGGTTGGTTTTATGGCGTATCAACCCTTCTTGGGTTATTTAATGCTGAAGTCTTTTTTGGCAAGCAATTATATCATTTCGAGTAACTAATGATAATTATTTGTTAGAATTTATTCTAGTGACTATTCTTAATACAAATAATTTGCACACAATTAGTTTCAAGTATTTCGAGCAATTACATGGTTTCAAGAAACTATTCTGAATACAAAAAATTTGTACAGTTATAATTTAAAGTATTCCTATCAAATACAATTTTCAAACAGATCTATTTCACCCATTGATGGGACTCTAACAGGTACTACCACTCCGAGTCAGTGAACCTGGAAGTAATGACAATAAAGCAGTGACTTCACATTCCCTATATATATATATATATATATATATATATATATGTGTGTGAAGATATACAGTTGTTCTGTGTGGACACTGGATGCTGTCTACAAAGCTAACCAGAAGATTATATAAACCTATTAGTATATATATTTGAAAATTCTTCTGGATGTACTTATATTGTGTGAGTGTCTCAAGCTTATATACAAATCTATTTGTGCATATATTCATGGGTTTAGTTTTAGATACAATTATGTAGATATTTTCTACTTGTCTTCCACAAATAGCCAAGCTAATGCCCATATATGTATTGACTGTCAAAAGTTAGAATCAGAATTTCCTCCCAGAACTTCCTCATTGGTGCCGTGTCTACACTGAAGCTTATGAGTCATTCTTTATTGATTTGCTCTCTTGTTTATACCCAAAAGTGCGACATTTTATCATCCAATTCATCCTGCATGCTACAGTCACCAGTACATGGCTTTGCAAATAGCACTGTTTTGATTAATAGTAGCCTACACAAATCATATCACAGACATTTCTGTGAAAGGCAGTGACAAAAAAGTAATTCAGTCTTCACTTGAGATTTGTAGATGTGTATCTCTTAATATACAAAATACCGTTTGATTGTTTCAAGACCCTCTTTTCCCCACTGTTGGTAAATGAGAACTGCTGGTCTGCGTTTTTACTTAGTATCATGTTTCCAGACCCAAGATACAAACCTGACTTGTGTACTACGCTAACGGCTTATATATATTAGGTACTTGGGTGAGCCAATGTGTCCTGATTATAACACTAAACTGCATCTAATGGTCAGGTTCCAGTTTTTGAGATCTGGGAAGTGTAAAGTACCCTTTCAATACCATTACTCCCAGGTCCTCTCTGACCCTGAGTACTAGTACCTGTTAGGGTCTCATCTATGTGGCATTGTGGTTAACATGCTGGACAGTGACATCATGGTTAACAAGCTTGAGCTCAATTTTTGCTATTTGAACTATTAGTGAGAGATAGCAATACTTGGACCCATTTAGTCTTGTTGACTTACACTAAATTGATTTGTTAGAAATAGAACTGTTGGATCATTTAACTATGTGTAAACAAATGACTGATGTTTAATTGGATTGTTAGTGATACATAGCAATACCTGAAACCATTTAATTTTGTTGACTTATGTTAAATTGAATTGTTAGTTAAAAGATCAAACAGTTCTATTTCTATGTGTATCAACTAAATGTGTTTATAAATCATATATTTAATGTATATGTAAAAACAGGATTAGGCATTAAATGACCAATAATGGTCGATATGCTATCAAACCAAACCAACAAATCACTTGTATTCAATTGGATTGTGTGCAGAAAGAACTCTTTATAGATAACTAGACATAAAATGTAAATATATGACTATGCAATAAATGTGATTCTCTAACTTCTTGGCATAAAATAACAACACAAATTTCTGCAGTCTAACACTGGGGTAATCCGTGATCTTCTGAACTTTTTTTTTAATATTATTTTTTTTTTAAATTTCAGGATATTTAAATAAAAATACACATAAAATATCTGATAATGAAAGAGTAATAAGATATAAAACACAATTTTGTCAAGTGTTTATATTTGTATTATGTTTTATTCTGTCATTTTGTCAGATCCAGATTTTGAAGAAAAAAAATTGATTTTTTAGGAAAAATATTGGAGGACTTTGACTGTCTATGAGGTTGTCATGGCAACATGATTTTATAATATTGATGTCCCTAATGGATTTTAAACCCAGAAGATCATTCAGCCACACCTTGAATATATATACGAGGTGCATATGATAAATTTCCAGACTTTTTTCGTATGGGCACTTTTATTGATAGTACACACATGAAACTCTAGTCCCCTTCAAAGTAATCTCCTCCAGCTGCAATGCACTTGTTGTACCTTTCCAACAACTTCTAGAAGTCCTCTTGTGTGAGGGTGTCAATGACTTTAGTCACAGCCTCTTTCTTCTCCTCAGTTGTCTCATAACGACAGCTTCTGAGCTTAGGGAATAACCAAAAGTCACAGGGAGCAAGGTCTAGACTATAGGGAGGGTGAGGAACTGTCTTGATGCCCAAATTAGTCAAATAGTCTGTGACAAGGATAGAGTTGTGGACTGGTGCATTGTCCTACTGGAAATGCCACTGACCTGATTTGAAGAGTGCTGGCCTCTTGCGACGGAATCTCTTCCTGAACTCCGTTAAAACCTCAACATAGTAACCCTAACCCTAACTCTTTGGCCAATCAACTCTGGTGTATTGACCTCCTTATTCCTCCTACACCTCTCATCATCCCTCACAGACTCCCTGCTTTCCTTGAATCTCTTATGCCACTCAAAAACTGATGCTCAATTCATGCAAGATGGTCGAAAAGCAGTCTGAAGCATTCTGTGGCATTTTTTCCAAGTTTAAAACACAATTTTATTGCATATCGTTCTAAAGTGTCAGATTGCATTTTTGAAATTCTCCAGCTGTGATAATCAGGCTTTAGTAGGGTGTATTCCAATTGCTGCTGTAGCTGTTGATTTGAACCTGAAATCATAAAAATTGGTCAGTCATCTCATAAGATGTATAGCAATAACATAGTGAATTTTCAAGAGTCTATGACAATTTTAAATGCCCATACCAAAAAAGTCTGGAAACTTATCGTATGCACTGTGTGTGTGTGTGTGTGTGTGCATGTGTATATGTATATGTATATATATGATTATTATTATTATTTTTTTTTTTTTTTTTTTTTTTTTTTTTTTTTAAATACTTGTCAGTGTTTAAATGTTTATGTATAAGACAACTACCAAAATGGGAATTATTGGACTCCCTCCACATGTATGTGTATGTGTGTTTAAATATTTCTATGGGGATTCCTTTATAATATTATTTTAAAGTCTTCGCCTGTTCACCATCCCTATCAACACATTGGAAGCTTCCCCAGTTGGTCCCTGTAATATCAATTCTGATTTTCTAATAAAGATACTCACATAGAAATATTAACATTTTTTTTTTCTGAATCACCTGTAGGAGATTGCAATAAAGTATCGACTTGGATGGTAAACATACTGTTTGAAATTATATTATATAGGTTCTCCCATTAGGGTGTTGACCTTTTTTTTTTTTTAATCACTCCATTTCATATATATATATATATATATATATATACGTGCAG
>CAUZXS010006754.1:185000-189807 GCA_963585895.1 Sepioteuthis lessoniana | reverse complement strand
TGAGACCCCCACCTCAAACGAGTGTCCGGGATATGACACAAGTCAATCTGATCATGAGGCTTCTGTGATGCTGGACCTTTGGCGTATGCGGAGTACCCTATTATTGCCATCTCTTCCAGGATCACTTTGGTCCGTTATGGTGGCACCCGATAGGGTCCTACCTATTGGTTAAAAAGAACGAAAGAGTACTTTAGCTAAACTGAATACTTTGAAATAGAACTGAATTTAATTGTGTGTAAAAAAAAACTATTTATGCTAAACTGCTTTGTTTGTAATAGAACTGTTTTATGTATAAAAATTGAATTGACATTAAATAACCTAAAATGGTCGATAGGCAATAAAACTAAAGAATTATTAGTGCAATGAACATTTAGTGTCAAATTAGACTGATAATTGCTTTATTCACTGACAGAGCACCAAGTGTATTGTCCAAATAAAGATTTCAATCATGTGCTTCTTTTACATTACGGTTATGAACTAGAATAATAAGTTAAGCAACATCAATCCTGAGCAGTACTTAGATGGGTAACCGTTTAGAAATAACAAGGGCTGTAAGCATCAACTTAAAAAAAAAACAACTGTACCGATACTTCAAGTGACAAACTAAGAAAATTGTTTGCAAAAAAACCTGGACATAGCTATAAATTGGAAAACTCAATAGGGGAACAAAATCTCTTTTAATAACAAAACTACATAATACTAAAATATATAATTCTAAAGCAAAATTTGATAATACGTAACAAAAAATAACAAGTCTAGGTTGAGTGGTAACATAAATTAAACGGTTGAGGAGTTCACATGATTGAAAATATTCCTAAACAATAAATGTACAAACAAGCATCTTTCCTAGAAAATAAAATGTTAAAAATGCATTAGTCCAACCGGATCAAGTAATCCAGATTAGAAAACCAGACTTTAATTCACGTAGTAAAAAGAAAATAACTTGTCAGATAGCAGATGTTGCCGTTCCATCAGACAACAGGGCGAAAATAAAACGAAGATAAAAACTGATTAATACCAAGACCTTGCCAGTAAGCCGAAGAAATTGTAGCACACAAAGGTGACAGTGATACAAGTGATACAAGTAGTTGTTGAAGTCCTTGCAACAGTTCCAAACAGCACGAAAATATATCGGTTGAAAAGAAGCTCAGAATAAAAATTGAAACCGTCCAAATAACAGCACTGTTAAGATCAAATAGAATATTTTTAAGAGTCCTACAGTGTTGAGGTAACTTGCTGTTACTCAAACATTAGTGGAATCTACGAGATACTACTGGTAGGAATAACTGGTCAATAGTAAAATTATATATATATATATATATATATATATATATTTATCATTAAGGGTTTTTGGACTATTGTCTTCATCTTTATTGTTATTTTCGCAACGATTCAGCTGGTATGTCCTCCGGCCTTCTTCAAGTGTGTGCCGAACTCGAGAAACTTCACGGAACTTCGAACTACGGCCTATATTGAATCCAAGGGAGTCGACTATTCTGATTCCGTTAGCCATGGATTCAATAAAGGACGTAGTTCGAAGTTCCGTGAAGGTTCCCGAGTTCGACAAACACCTGAAGAAGGCCGGAATACATACCAGCTGAAACGTTGCGGAAATAACAATAAAGATAAAGACAACCGTCCGAAAACCCTTAATGATAAAAATCAACAAGCTTTGTATCAGAAATTTTGACAACTAATATATATATATATATTATGATAGTAATAATCATTATATATATATATATATATATTATGATTATTACTATCATAATATATATATATATATATATATGTGGATGACAATAGAGATATATACTCCCCTACCCCCGTAGGGTTGAGTTCTCCGGCGAATGAAGTAATCGTTCTGCCATTAACGTTTATTGCAAGCCTCTTCATATATGAATTGCGGTCTCGGTAGCCGTTGAACTGATGTATGTCAACAATAGTAATTGTGATTCATAACCGTTTAAAATTTACTTCGATGCTATTAGCTCCTCGTGGCTGAAGAGTTAGAAGCTTGGATTGGCGGTTTGAGTCAACCGGGTTTCGATCCCAGCGACTGGAAGCTAATATGTCTAGCCACACTGATGAGTTCTGATAGAACAAAACACATCTGTCTGTGGATGACAATATATATATATGTATATATATATACTTATATAATCAACATTGGTATTAAGTTATATAATCATCGACTCATATTAACACCATGTAGTCCCTTGGCTTTCTCCCCCCACTCTATCTCTCTTCACCTGTCCCCATGCATCACTCTTAACAGATCCTCTATATGGCATTCGTTGTCTTCACAGCTGTTTGTTTTAATTTTTGTTAGTGGGACAGCACAGGTGCGTCCATGTGTTGGAGTCCATAAGAGAAAGTCACAATTGAGTTCGTGCATACCCTGCAGTGTTCAGCATATCTTGTTCGTCTATTTAGGACAATTTATGAAATGGAGGAAGATGGCCGTACAACTGTTTTTGTATAGGGTGCTGCTTCCAGGATTTGTTTAAAACAGCCCGTAGCATTTGGTGTTGTTCGATTTCCAAGATTTCTCTTAGCATATCCTTAGAGACTAGTGTTACAGTTATACAAGAATACTAACATGACTACAGTTTGGAAGAAATCGCTCTAATTTTATCAGAGATCAGATTTCCCTGAGATTGACAACCTGTGAGTAGTAGTCTAATACTTCTAATACTGCCGAAATCATTAATTTTAGAGGCTGTTAATTTGAAGTAGAGATGGCTTCATCTTGTTTAGAACACATAATATATTTTATGAACTATACACACACACACACACACACTCACACATGCGTATATATATATATATATATATATATTGTCATCCACAGACAGACTGTTTCGTTCTATCAGAACTCTTCAGTGTGGCTAGACACACAGGACGCTCGAAGCCGGATTGTAACCCGTCCAACTTTACGTTAGACTAAATCTCAGACCTCTCGGCCACCAAGCGGACCACATTGGCTAAGGGAATTTTTAAGGTATTTATTTAGTAACAACAACAGCCGTTTGTTTAAAATAAATTTGTCCGCAATTCGATTATATATATATATATATATATATATATATATATATATATTCAGAAAGAAAGATCAGCAAATACATTTTGTTATTTCAAATGTGTTCATGTTAACTCTTCTTCTACATTTTGCAATATTTTCTTTGAATATTAAACATGTGAATCCTTATGAAGATTACTTTGAAGCGGCTTATTGAAATGCTCATATGAATGTATACTAATATGCACATACGAACATATTCAGAGTAGATAGATAGATAGATAGATAGATAGATAGATAATAAAAGAATGGTTTGTACATGTTAGTATATGTTCGAAAGAACGTGTACAGTGAAAGAAACGAAGACGGATATGAGGAGAAGGAAGAAATAAAGTTGCAAATTTTGGAGTCCCCATTGACGTGAGTCATCGTTGTAGAAGGATTAAATGAAGTTAAATGTTCATGTTTGTATAAGATGGATCTTATTTCCTCACCTATTAAGGGCAAGAGCTTTTCTCCTTTAACTGATGTTTATCTTAGCTTGAATGAAGAAAGGGACAAAGAACTACAAACAGATTTATATAATAAATAATATTTGATCACATATAAACAATTAATCATCTTACAAATGTAATGCAACACAAATATGATACTTTTCATGTCGTACAATCCACATAAAGCATGCTAACGAGGAAATATAAAAATCGATATTACGATGTTGTCAAAATGATGAAGAGATAAGCTTTAAAGCAGTTTTATAGAATTTACTGGTTCAGTATTCACAAACCGATAAGAATTTACTGATTCAGTATTTACAAACGGATGAGAGAAGAAACCCTAACTCTGTATCTATTAATTTTGAACAATAAGCTAGTTAACTCGAAGACAATTCAGATTCATGGCCCAGTTTACTAATTTGTGGAGATACTTTAATTGCTTAACATTTTGATCAAACGAGAAGTGATGTTCTAATTGGATCGCAACAATGAACTGAACTGAAGTGAACTGGGCTTCTCTCTCTCTCTCTCTCTCTCTCTCTCTCTCTCTCTCTCTCTCTCTCTCTCACACACACACACACACACACACACACACACACACACACATACGCTTGATCATACATATTCACTTGAATCCCCCACACTATTAAGGAATAATTCTTTCTTGGCATTATATTGCATCCCTCAAGTCAGAATAAATTTCAAACTTATTCCCCGCTGTTATGTAATTTTTAGTGATAGAAATTTCAAACGAATAAATTGAAGCATGGGCTTTTGATTTTTTGTTCAAATAACATTGATAATCTATTTATTGTTCTTCTATTTTCAAAATCTTTGTAGTTTTTCATACATTTTCACTGATATATTCTTTGTTTTTTCTTGTATTCTTAGAGGTTTTGAGATGAAATCTTTTGATTATTCTCTAAAGAATTTGTTTTTCCTGGCTAATGTTTCATTTGACACATAATTTGACATTGGATTTCATTACATTTGAGAACTTTGTACCCTGACATTTAATGAATCTATTGGCCAATAAAACAAAGATAACAAAAATAGTTTAAAAAATGGATTGAATGATTACAATATTTCATGTCAATGCATTAAAAAAACGGTTACACTGATTAATATGTATCTGAAAATGTGTTCAAAAAACAGGAAAAATCTAAGTCTGATTTTGTCTAACAAATTTATTATTATTCTTATTATTTTTTCTGTAATTGTTCTAATTATTATCTAATTATTTATTATTATTTCAATTATCATGCTATCATTAATTGTTATTTTCACT
>CAUZXS010006754.1:177500-182500 GCA_963585895.1 Sepioteuthis lessoniana | reverse complement strand
GGTAATCGGCGTCGGTAATTGTTTTTGCAGGGTACCGTCTGCTTCTTTTCTTTGTCAGCTCGAAGCCGTTTTTTTCTGATTTTATCGATCGATGTTCTAAGCACGTATTCTAGGCAGATAATAAAGAGGTATGGGGCTTGCGTGTCCCCTTGTAGTATTCCTGCTACAATGTCGAAATATTCTGTGTTATATATATATATATATATATATATATATATATATATGATAAAAAGTTTATGGTTCTTAATAGCTCACTTAATGAATTAATGGAGGACCAAATATTTTCAGTATTAGTAAATAGTTCTCAATATCAATGATAGAGTTGCATATATATATATATATATATATATATTATATATATATATATATATATATATATATATATTACCTGATTAGTCACAGGGTAGTCCTGGAAATTGTGGAGGTCAAGCCCTGATTTGCAAAATTCATTTTTATTATGAGATTACTTATCTATTGTTTTGGTTTTGGATCGTTATGCTGTTGCTACACAAAATTGTATCATGTAAAGCCGTAGTTAAAAGGAATAGCATGTCTCAACTGTACTGACAGGACACTTTTCCTTTCACATAATCCCTTTCATTCGAACAAAGTCACCACCATTTTCCCCCATAAAACATCTCCAAACTATTTCAGCAACACCATCATGCTTAAAAGTTAGCTCAATGCAATTTTCACTTATACGATAGAAAGACGTCTACGGAGAATCATTCTTATTTTTAATTTCAAAGCGCTCCAATTTTGACTCATCAGTCCATATTACCTTTTTTTACACTCTTCTAAAGTCCAACCTTCCTACTGTAGTAGTCTTTTAAAAATGATTTCATTTTTTTTGATAGAGGTTTCTTAATTGATATATATTTTCTAAGCCCAACAGAAATAATCCTTCCTTTAACAATTAGAGTAGATATTGGATTTTGAGATTTAGGATTTACTTAAACAATTAGTTCGGGAGCTGTTCCCTCTTTTCTTTTTCTTAAACGCAATCAAGTGTCTATTCGCTACAGTAAATATTATTCTGAAAATCCAGGTTTTTTTTCTGTAAACATTTGTACAGTTATCTGCAAGTTGATGCAGGCAATAACGGACCCCATTTTTTGATATTAGTAATATTCCAGCAATTTTATAGTAGGAATACTTTTCTACCGAAAAAAATACCACGCGAACACTTTCTTGATTATAATCTGCTTAATTTTTGATATTTTAATCATTTCTGAAAAATATTTTTAATCACACATTATAATAGATTGAACTGTGCCTCTACCGAGTGAAAATATTTCTAAATTTCTGAGAAGATATAAGGTTGGAAGAAAATCCCCAATGTTAATGCCAACGTATTTTTAATGCATGTAGAAAAATAGTTGTATCTTATATATGGGTTTGCATGTTCACAGTAAAAAAAAATTATTTTCCAAATATGCAAATTACACTTCTTAGGTACTTACCAAAACAATACACCATTTTTTCGAAAGCACACACACACACCACACACACACACATATATATATATATATATATAATATATATGATATATATATTCATATAATTGAAAAATATATGCATATATATATATATATACATATCTATACATATATATATATATATATATTTATTTATGAATTATATATATCGTATATTTATTATATATAAGTAAAAGTAAAGTTAGCGACCATAGTCGAGGGTGACCCGAAGGCTCCCTTTTCTATAGCTACTACACCAAGGTGTAGGGGAGGGGCGCTACTCCATTCCCAGGATTGCTCCACTTTACCCTTGAACCGTACCTTATAATGCTGAGTGTTAAGCAAGGTGTATCAAGTTCCATTTTAAAGTCTTTGGTATGACTCGACCTGGGATTGAACCCAGGTCTCCCGGGCCATTGGCGAACACTAATGCAAAGCTCTTCGAATGAATTGAGCACTCTAGTATCCGGTAAGGCAAAAATGTGAACAATTGAAAGGTAATACATGATGCCTTATAATTCCTGAGCTGACGTAAAGTTGCGTTGGTTCGATCCCAGCTTCAAGCATCCTACATGTCTAGCCACGCTGAAGAGTCATGGTACAATGAAACAGTCTGTCTGTGGATGACAATATATACATGGACCTGTGTTCAAATATTTTACGAGACTGCATTTTACATAGCGTTGATATCCTTTGGAAAGGAATGCACCGAACATCTATTCCGACTTTTATTGGTAAAGAGTCGGGGCAAACAGGTACCATTAACTTTGCTATATCATCCAGTTAGACAGAAGGAAAACACTGAATTTACACCTGTTAAACTCTGCTAAAAAGCAGGTATCATCTCACATCTTGCTACTGTGAAAAACCAGAGATGGCCCCGTGGAAGTCCTCTTGTGTGAGCGTGCCAATGACCTTCGTCACAGCCTCTTTCATCTCCTCAATTGTCTCATAACGACAGCCTCTGAGCTTTGGGAATTGCCAAAAGTCACCAGAAGCATGGTCTGGAGTATAGGGAGGTTTACAAACTGTCTTGATGTCCATCTTGGTCAAAAAGTCTATGACAAGAATGGAGTTGTGGACTGATGCATTTTCCTGTTCGAAATGCCCTTGAGCCGATTTGAAGAGTGCTGGCCTCTTCCGACGGAATGTCTTCCTGAAGTCCCTAAAAACTTCAACATAGTAACCCTAACCCTAACCCTTTGGTCAATCAACTCAGGTGTATTGACTTCCTTACTCCTCCCACACCTCTCATTATCCCTCACAAACTCCCTGTCTTCCTTGAATCTCTTATGCCACAAAAAATGATGCTTGATTCATTGAAGATGCTCTAAAAGCAGTCTGAAGCATTCAATTTGTTTCTGTGGCATTTTTTCCAAGTTTAAAACACAATTTTACTGCATATTGTTCTTCCTCGCTTCCAGATTGTATTTTTGAAATTCAGCAGCTGTGACAATCAGACTTTTGTAAGGTGTATTCAAATTCCTGCTGTAGCGGTTCATTTTAACCTGGAATCATAAAAATTGGTCAGTCATCTCATAGGATGAATAGCAATAACATAGTCAATTTTCAAGAGTCTACGACAATTCTAAATGCCTGTACAAAAAAAGTCTGGAAACTTATTGAATGTTCCAAGTATATATATGATTGCGTCATAAACAATTTTGGTTTAAAAAAAATCTATTACTGCACATTTTAATTTTCCAGTGTTTCACCGGAAAAAGCGTGCTTTTATCTGTCTTTCGTATTTCAGTTGTAAATAATTTCGCAACATAATTCAGTCTATGATATCATGCCTCTAAAATTATACTAAAACTGCATATTTGACATGCGACGTTTTCGGAGTTTAAGAATAACAAAAAACAGCAAAGAAAATACACTGTGCTTATTGCCAATGTGTAACGACTGACTGCCAAATCTGAAACCAGTTTTCACCGTTTCATTCTGTCGATAGCGCATTCTGAGTTGAACCCAAACCAAGTCGCTTATCAGACCTCGATTACAATGTTTTAAGAGAATTAGTGGAATGCAGTCCATGAGATGTAACACTTGACCCAAGTACATCCCAATCCATAATCTCTCGCCATTTGAAAAAGATAGGAAAAGTGAGCAAGCTGAGAAGGATAAGGGAAATAGCATATATATTGTGACATGCTTGCTTTTGAGGCATCGAAATGACCCCTTTCCCAAGAATATCATTGAGTTAGAATGGGTTTTCATGACAATTTTCCATGCAAATGCAATGGATTGAAAAGCATAAATCTATGCAGCCAAAGGCAAAGGCAGGGTTTGTGGAAGAAAATTTATACTGTGTGTTTGGTGGTATCATCACCAAATTATTCATTTAAAGTTTTTAAACCAGTCTGACAATTATTACCAACGCATACTCTCAAAAGTTGTAACAGGTGCATTGATATCTTAAAAAACTCTCCGCATTCGTCAACTGGAGAAATGTTGTGCTTTTCCATAAGTGCAAGGGCATTTTTAGCAAGAATCATGCTGGAAAAATATTGGATTTAGTATATGTTTAACTGCATCCACAATATTTGCCATACTATGTTTCAATTGATTTCTATTTTTTACTATTTTTTCTTTCTTCATAAATTGGTCTGAATGGCAAAAGTTTTTCTAAAAATATAAGGTGAAAACGTTTGTGAAAAACTTACTGAACACGAAACCAGTTGGAATTTACTTGATAGGAGTCAACAAGCTACCTGATAAATGGTGGAAAGGGATTTAAAATTATGATGAATTAATTGAAATTGATTCATTGCTAAATTTTTCAAGAGTAAATTGTATTTTAGAGAAACGGAAATTAATTGTGACTCAACCAATATATATATATGTATATATATACATTCTAGGACAGGTTTTCTTTCAATATAAAGTGATTATAGAACATGTTGATACTATTTGATTATTTCAAGTTGACAATTTGGAAACTTTGAAATTTCAAAATGAAAACGATTACTATCAGGTATTACTTGTTGCAAAAAAAATCTACGATATTGCAACACAGTAATCACATTTTTAGCTTTATTCTTTTATTTTTTTACATAATTTTCTTTTACACGAAGTCATGATGACATTGACCGCATTATAAAGGCATAGACGCTGTAATTTTGCTGTTTGATTCTAATAGCCTGCAGTCTTTCATATTGTTTAGTTGAATGTTATCTCTTGATAAGAAGATTAATTATTAATGATTATTTTTACAGAACTAAAATTTTACTTTAGATTGCATATATATATATATATATATATATATATATATGAATTTTCCGATATGAATAATTGAGAGGGTATATTTAACTTGAGACAGCCTCGTCAACGATCCTTGATTGCGGTTATTTTCTCGTTTTTGTGAACATCGGTCCAAGATATATATATATATATATATATATATATATATATATATATATATATAGGCTTTGTGTGTACGAATATACATACATATATATTCATATATATATTCATATATATATATATATATATATATATATATATACACACATATATATA
>CAUZXS010006754.1:140000-172500 GCA_963585895.1 Sepioteuthis lessoniana | reverse complement strand
TTGCGTTACTGCTAATTCCATTAAATATAAGTCTTGAAATTTAGATTAGAACATTTTTTGAAGTCATGACTGATTTCCAATATAATATTTAGCTTTCTTTCTATTCTTTACCATTAAATATTTCCGACCAGTAATGTCTACCAACAGAAACGAAAGACAACAAGAAAACATTTTTTTTAATCTTGCCCTATGACATTTTTGCATTTGTAGGTATACTATTGTTCAGCCCGGCCCACTTTTATATAAGACAGTAGATAATAAAAAAAACCCTGCTTCCTAACAAGAAAGACGAATGCAACAAACGCAGTGATGTAGTAATAATAATTTATGTTCTTTTCCTCAGTTAAATTGTCATCCTCCTCATCCTCCTCATTTTCCCGCGATGTCTGCTCATTTTGATTAGCAACGTTAAAGGTCGGTGTCAGTGAGTTATTCCCGTGATCTTTCATGATTTGCACTTTTTTATTATTTATATACTTATTTCGATTTCATACTATTTCAGTTCTCTCTACATAAATTTTCAAATCTATATTCTGGATGCGACAGAAATAACAGTCATATCTTAAACCATCACTTGTATGGTACAAGGTTAAGTTAGGTTAGGTTTTGTTAGGTAGGTTGGTTGGGTTTTATGGTATATTAACCTTTGTAGGTTATTAAATGCCAAATACATTTTTATATAAACAATCAGTTCTATTCCAAACAATTAAGCTTAGTATAAGTACGCAGGTTAAATGTAAGTACACAGTTTCATTGTCAAAAATATTTCTATTTCAAGTTATTCGGTTTACTCAAAAAGTTCTAATTCAAAGAATTCAGTTTAGTATAAGTAGTTTTTGTCCACACGCGGTTAAATGTCAAAACAGTTCTCTTTCAAACAATACAGTTTAGCATAAGTACGCAGTTTAAATATCAAAAAGTTCTATTTCAAATAATTCAATTTAGCATCTTTATGCAGTTTTGTTCTATTTGGACCTTAAATAGGACCCTTTAAGGTGCTACCACTCTGGGCCAGAGTAGACCGGAGAGCGATGGCAAGAAAGGCGTGCTCCACATTCCCCAAAGCCCCAGCATCACTGTAACCTCACCATCATATTGTTTAATGTCATGTACAGGACACTCATTTGGAAGCAGGAGTCTTACCCCTCTGTAGAGGTGCAGTCGGTGTATTCTACAGCTCCAAGCGAGTGGGCAACTTAGGTTTTGTGATTTAATGGCATATCAACCCTTAATCGTTATTTAATGCCAAATCTTGTTTATACTTAAATTATGGATTTTTTTTTAGTTAATAGTTCGTAGGGAACATTTTTAAACGAGACAGAGATAATTTGTTTGCACTCAGATAAATGGTTTCAAGTATCTGCTATTTATTATTTCACAATGTTAAATGGTTTCAAGTATTGTTCCCCGACATGAATACTTCTATTTACTCACAATTTGTTTGTTTCAAGTATTAATATCTAATACTAATAATTCAATTTAACATTAATAATATGTTTGCATCCAGTTAAATGGTTTCAAGTATTCTTATCTAAAAGTGGTATCATGAAATACTTGTGAATCAATTTAACAATAATCATTTGTTTACGCACAGAGTAATGGTCTCTACTATTGTAAATGATAAACAGTTCTGTTTGACCCATAAAAACGACCCGAACAGGTACGACAACTCTGGATCAGAGTGGATCTGGTAGTAATGGTAATGTAGGAGTATTCCACATTCCCCAAAGCTCCATAACTGGAGGCTAACCATCAGATGGAGTTTAGTGTCATATACAGGACACTCGTTGAGAAGGGGTCTTACATCTCGTCAAAGATGCAGTCAGCATATTCTAAAGCCACAGCCGACTGGCCGGTGTGCTGCAAGTGAACTCAGGCAAATGGTAATAGTTATTCCATCGAGCGAATTTTCTTTTTTAAGATATGACCAGTTCCGATCATGGCTTTGACCGGTGCATACCCTAGGTTTATTGTTGACACTTGTTAAAAAATCGTTGAACTCGTAATTCCAACTCAGAGAGACATTCGTGTTAGCTCATTTTATGTTACGATGCTGTTCCTGTTTGAAATCGACATTACTATGAGTTAAAAATTCTCTGCGGAACAACATGATATCGTAGTAACATGAAATCAGCAGGAAAAGCTTTCTGTGTTGCAATCACAGATTGACATGTGTTTTAAAAAAATTCTACAACAAATTTAATTTCTTTATCAGTGAATATTTGGATATGACTTAGATAGATTAATAACTCATTTTTAGTAGAAACATTACGATCGTCTTGGATCGCTGTTAAAACGGAGATCGAAAAGATTCACATGATATTTAACAAAATAACTGTTTATTTCCTCAGATTTACATTAAGGAAGACATGAAACCTTAAAATGTTATGGGGGATGGGAAAGGAGCACTCATGTATTTCTATATATTCTAAGGGAACCTAGCCAGCCGCATTCGCTGACCCATTCAACAGTACAACATATAGACAGTCATCCATCTCCAATCAAGCTGCAAACACCAAAATACCACATTTGCTCTGTGAAAAGACCTACTTTAAAACCCCGAATAGAATCAATGATTTTATTTACAATATATGTTTTATTGACAAAAATGGGATTTGATGGGGATAGG
Organism: Sepioteuthis lessoniana; assembly: GCA_963585895.1. NCBI lineage: Eukaryota > Metazoa > Mollusca > Cephalopoda > Myopsida > Loliginidae > Sepioteuthis > Sepioteuthis lessoniana. The sequence goes on along the minus strand of CAUZXS010006754.1, from coordinate 169,871 downwards.
AGAAAAACCCTGAAATATACAATATTTATCTAATAAAATAACTGGACAATTATCTTAATAACTAATTATGAAGATGCTTTTTTTCATAATAGTACCATCGCAAAACAAACATCTATCAATATTATTATAAGTCCATTTTTATATGTCACTTTCTTACAATGACACAGCAAATTAGGATGTCATTGTGAAATATTCATTAACACAATTACAGGTGTTTGCTGCTTGAGTCCACAGTCATTCTGATTATATATATATCAAGGCTATTATCTACCTAACCTCTTCACACGATTGGGATGCGACTCAAGGTTAATTTTTAAAGTGGAATTTAACAGGTTTGTATTCAGAGTTTTTCCCCCCTCTTAGATCGGTTACCCAACCGATGTTAAAAAGCCCCGGGTAGTATATATTTTACTGATAGCTGGAAGGAAAGTAGTTTGATTCATACCTTTCTCTAGAGTTTTAGCATCATGTGAAATACAAATGTGACGACAAAATTAATAAAATCCCAAGACGGGAATTTATTTTTCGGGGCGGTCTGGCACTTGATCCCTCGTAGAATAAATCCTTGTTCAGAGTCCTTGGGTGTTAATTTGGGGTTTCCAAACTTCACGTTAACACACACACCCACCAGGCCTCTAGCTCTTCCAACCCCTAGAATAATGGAAGATATGAGCCTCTAGGTTTTGATATAATAATATTAACTATAGTAGTCGAAAACTTCGGTTTCCCGTATAATATTTTTAAAGGAAAGAATAGGACAATTTAGGCGAGAATAACAAGAAGCTGAAAACAAACATAAAACAGACAACTTGACGACAAGAAACACAATGAGCAAACTTCAACACGTGGGGACATTAAAATATAACAATCTTTTAATACATACGCGGACACACATATTCAACGTGTCGGCTATATTATCAGTGGATAATATATAACTATAAATTACTTCTACCTTCCCCTGTCAGTCGATTCTTTAGGACTATTATCTTTTTCACCCGGTCACAGAGTGCAAACACCTGTTGGCTTTCATTCTGACCTGGATTTTTTACTTCGGCTGCGAGGAATTGACTTAGATTCCTATTCCTCTCTTAAAGGTCATTTTTTGGACGGCTTGCTAATTCAAACACGGAGGGGTAGGGGACATTCTTTATCTCTCTCCTCTCAGTGGTAGACCACGTGACACAAACAACATCATTCAGGATATGAACTCTAATCACCGTACCCCTTTTTAATAATAATAGTAATAATGGACGACAGAATGACAACTTGGAAACAAAAATGGCAAGAAAAAACAACTCTATGGACGTTTTAAACGACTAATAAACAACATCTCACATGACAAATCCTGGACGTGGCTAAGAAAATGAAACTTTTAGAGAGAAACATAAGTACTCCTAATAGCATTGCAAGGTAGGGTCCTCGTGGCGTAATGGTCAAAGCGATGGACTGCGGAATCGTAGTAAGTGGGTTCGTTCTCCAGTCGTGCTATAACATTCACTTTCGGGCAAATACCCTTAGGAAAGGTATGATCCCCCTTATCCTCCCAGCTATGGGTTAAATAGTACCACTACTGTTCTTCTTGAAGAATGGCTTTGGTATTAAATAACCAACAAAGGTTGATATGCTATTAAACCAAGAAACCAGTCATAGCAGTGCAAAACAACGCCGTAAGAACAAATCATAACAAAGCAAGTATAGATAAGAAGCAACAAAATAGCAAATGTGGGCTGTGCGGTGACAGAGATGAAACCACCAATCACATAATAAGCGAATGTAGCAAATTAGCACAGAAGGAGTATAAGACTAGACCCGACTGGCTGGACAAGGTGATGCACTAGGAAATGTGCAAGGAATTTAAATTTGACCATACTAACAAATGGCATATGCATAACTCAGCAGCTCTCCTGTCCGAGAAAAGGATACACTTAAACTTCTTTGGGACTTTGATATTCAGACGGATAAACTTATCTCGGACAGAAGACCAGACCTAATAATAATCAACAAAAAAAAAAGAGAACTTGCAAAATTGTCGACTTTGCTGTCCCGGCTGACTACAGAATAAAACTGAAAGAATGAAAAAGAAGGATAAGTATCTCGACCTTGCTAGAGAATTGTAAAAAACTATGGAACATGAAGGTGACAGTCATATCGATTGCAATTAGTGCGTTTGGAACAGTAACTGAAAGATTACTAAAGGGACTAGAGGATTTGGAAGTTGGCGGACGAGTGAAGACCATCCAAACTGCTACATTATTGAGAACGGCCAGAATACTGAGAAGAGTCCTACAGACTTGAGGAGACTTGCTGTCACTCAAACTCCAGTAAAAGACCATCAGCTAATGCTGATGTCAAAAACTCTAATGAGTAAATAACAATAAGTTAAATAAGTTTAAAAATCTGGAGAATGAGACGCAGCTAGTTCTCGGGGATTCTAAGTTAAAAACGGATCACTTAATCTCCAACAAACAACCAGCCATTGTGACAGTCAACAAAAAAGAAAACTAACCGGCCGATTAATTGAATTTGATATCCCAGTAAACATCAAAGTAAAATAAAAAGTAAGTGAATAGAGAAATAAGTACCTTGATCTTGCTAGTGAACTAAAAATATTAAGGAATATGAACAATCCCCAACAGATATTTAAAGGGACCTGAAGACTTCGAATTAATAGGACAAGGGGGGATCTTATGGACAAGAGCATTATTAAATTCGGCCAGATTATTGAGAAGTGTCCAAGAGATTTGAAGAGTTTTGCTGTCACTCCAACTCAACCGGAAGACCATTAGCTAATGTAGGGGGGGGACTTTTTTCTCAAAGGCGTAATACTATAACAACAACAACTACTACTACAACTAATAATAATAATATTAATAATAATGATAATAATGAATCCATCCTGGAGAATGAGATCAATAAATTCTCGAAGATATCGAGAAGCAAACAGATTGCCTAACCATGGGACAGTGATAACAAAGAAAAGAAAAATGAGAACTTGCTCTAGAGAGGATTCGCCGGCCAGTGGACCACAGAGAGAAAATAATGATAATAATTATATAGAAACAACACAAACAACAGAGCTATCAACAGAACAACAAAAACTACGAAACAGAAATGGGTTGGCTGGTTGTTTGGGTTTCATGGCATATCAACCTTTGTAGGTAATTTAACGCCAAATCTATTTTATGAAAATAGTTCTATTTCAAACAATTCAATTTTGCATAAGTACGCAGTTTAAATGTAAGTACAGTTTAATTAAGAAAAATCATTTTTATTTCAAGCTATTCAGTTTAATCAAGCAGTTCTAATTCAGCTAATTCATTTTAGTATAAGTACAGGTTTTGTTTACCAACAGTTAAATGTCAAAACAGTTATATACTAAACCATTCAGTTTAGTGTAAGGACAGTTTCAATGTTAAAAAACAATTCCATTTCAAATGATTTCGTTTATCATAAGAACGCAGTTTAAATGTAAGTACGGTATAATTGTGAAAAACATTTCTATTTCAAGCAATTCAGTTTAGTCAAACAATTCAGTTTAGCATAAGTATGCCGTTAGTTCTATTTAACTCAAAGATAGGGCCATAAGGAGGTGCCCGTGGTGTAATGGTTATCGTCGTAGGAAATGGACTCGGCGACACGAGTTCAAATCCTGGACGAGACTGATTTAACATTGCACTAACACCCTTGGGAAAGGTATGAATCCAATTATTCTCCCTCCAGCTATGGGTAAATAGTTGGACAGACTCGGTTCTTCAGCCTAAACTAGTCTAGGAGAAGGAAAACTCTGAATTCGAACCTATTAAACTTCGCTTAAAAATTGACCTTGTGTCATATCCTGCCCGGGCGGAGGGGTTGGTAAATATGGATAGAGCCCTATCAGGTGCCACCACACCGAGTCAGAGTGGACCGAAACAGAAATGGGAAAAAACAATTGGTGTTTTAAGCGACAAAAAAGTGAACTCTAACACGAGAAGATATGGTCATGGCTAAGAAAGGGAAAGATAGGGTCATGGCTAAGAGAGAAACAGAATCTCATATAATAGCTGCACAAAACAACACCACAAAGACCAACTCGTTAAAGCAAAAATAGAGAAAACGTAACATAAAGCAAATGTAAGTTATGTCGTAATACATATTTACCAACCCCTCAACTTGGGCAGGATATGACACAAGGTCAATTTTTAAGCGGAGTTTACAGGTTTCAATTCAGAGTTTTCCCTCTCCTAGACTAGTTGTCTCACAAAGGCTGAAGAACCTAGTCTGTCCTACTATTTACCCATAGCTGAAGGGAGAATAATTGGATTCATACCTTTCCCAAGGGTATTAGTGCTATGTGAAATGCAATCAGTCTCGTCCAGGATTTGAACTCGTGTCGCCGTGTCCATTTCCTACGACGATAACCATTACACCACGGGCACCAAGTTATGTAGTAACAGAGACGACATAATTGATCATATAATAAGCGAAAGTAGAAAATTAGCCCAAAGAGAGTATAAGACTAAACACGACTGAGTAAAAAAGATTATCAACCGGAAATAGTGCCAGAAACTGAAATTTGACAATACTCATAAGTTGTATATGCACAACCAAGAATTTTTTCCGGGAGAATGAGATGTTCAAATATCTGTGGGATTTTGAGATATAAAGAAATCACTTAATCTCGGCCAGACGACCAGACATGATGATAGTTAACAAAAAAGAAAACCTGTCGATTAGTGGACTTTGCAATTCCCGCTGACCTCAGAGTAAAATTAAAAGAAAGCAAAAAGATAGATAAGAACCTAGATCTTGCCATATAACTAAAAGAACTTATGAAACATGAAGATGACGGTGGTACCAGTTGTGTTTGGTGCACTTGAAACAATCTCCAAAGAATTGGTAAAGGGACTAGAAGACTTAGACATCCGACGACAAGTGGAGACCATCCACACAACAGTAGTATTAAGATAAGCCAGAGTACTTTAAAGAGTCCTAGAAACTTAAGGAGACTTGCTGTCACTCAAACTCCAATGGAAAGCCATCAGCTATCGCTAGTATGAAAAACTCTCCAAGGAGTAACAATAATAAGATGATGGCGATGACGATGATAAGCTAGGCGTCCGTCTGTTACATGAAGCAGCACGGCAGGTGAGTATTCGAACACACAGATACAAATTTCTTATGCCTGCTGCATTGACTGATGATTGTCACTCTGTAGGGAGTGAGAGGTAAGTATAAAGAGAGAAGAACATAATAAAAAGATAAGATGGGTAGAATCAGAGAGAGGAAGAGAAACAGTTTGGCTAATAGTGAGATATAACAGAATGAAAGAACATATTTCAAACTTAAAAAAAAAAGAATATCTCCTTTGAAGTTTTAATGTTGCTTTTACATTAATGTCAACAGCATAAACTTGCTAAATGTGTTTAAAACTGAGTTTAAAAAATTGTACGTAGCTCGATAAATTTAAAGTAACATGAATTGAGTGATTTACTACGACTATCACTGCTACTTCTAAGACATAAATTTTGCTGGGATTTTGAGATACAAACAAATTAGCTTGAAAATCCGACCTAGCGATAATTAATGAAAGAAAAGAGAACCGACTATACGGTGGACTTCTTCGTCCCAGTGGACCACAGATGGAAAAATCAAAGAAAAAAAACGGTAGAAAAGTACTTGAACCTTGCCAAAGAAATAAAAAAAAAACTTTATACCATTAAGGTAATGGTGATACCAACTGTAATTGGCTTGCTTGAAAAGGATGCTTGAGGCGTTGGAAATCGAAGGATAAATCGACAGCATCCAGACTATAGCATTGTTTAGATCTTTCCGAATACTAAGAAGAATCCTAGCGACATAAGGAAAATTACTGTTTCCCCCTTTCCCATGAAAGGCCATCCACTAACACTGGGGGAAACAAACTGGTTTGGAGTATAATAATAATCATCATCATCATCATCATCATCAAGTCGTGCTGCCAGCACGGATATCCCTGACCTTCTCTCGCCACTTCTCCCTATCATTCATCGCTTTTGGCAGGTCTTCAGGGTTACATCCCGTATCATCACATAGCTGCTGTATGTATGTTCGAGCTGGTCGTCCTGCTTTTGCTTGGCCATATGCGGGGGTCCATAGAAGTACATCACTGATGAGTTCGTCCTTGCTTCTCCAGCAGAGTCCTGCGTGTCTGGTTCGTCTAACTTGTATAGTTTTCGTGATAGGAGGCAAGTGTCTGTATAGTTGGTGTCTTGTGGAGTCTTGACGCCAGGACTTGTTCAATATCGCTCGCAGCATTCTTGTGTAATTGCCGTCTAGTTTGTTCTTCAGCCGTCTAGTTAGCGTCCAAGTAGTGCATCCATATATTAGTATCGATACGACCACTGCCTGGAAAAAAATGCGTTTCATTTTATCGGTTAGGTCTGATTTCCATATGATCGAAAGCCTATCGATAGCTGTCCATGCTTTCGTTTGTCGTGTGTCGATGTCTTTTTCGGTTGATGAGACGCTACTTCCTAGGTAGGTGAATTTGTCCACTAATTTCAGAGAGGCTCCGTCTAGAGTGGTAATTTTGCCTGTTTGGTTGTAAATCAAAAGGAAGCAAAGAAACCTTAAAGTAGTAGCTACTAACAACAGGGTCAACCTAAAGACAAACAGTAAAACCTAAAAATCTAGACAATAAAAATGAGAAGAAAAAACAGCAAATATGCTTCAAGTGACCAATTGGGAGATTGCACATGACAAGACGTGGATATAGTTAAGAAGAGGAAACACAAGAGAGAATTTCTTTTAATAGGATCAAAAAAATAATTATAAAAGGAGCACTTGTGTCAAAGTAAAAACTGGCTTTGAGTGGTCCATAAAGGCCAGGAAAAAACGACTGGAGGAATCGGAAATCAAAAGAAGAATTGAGACAATATAGTCTGCAGTATTGTTAAAATCAGCTAAAATCCTGAGAAGAGCCCTGAAGACATCTTCTGTCTATTAGAGTCCAGTCAAACACCACTAGCTTACACTTGTGTAAAAAGAGAGTTTGGTGCTAGACTGTGATATCCATGTATTCAAGTTCCAGTTCCAGTTGCTTTTCACGTTCACTTTGGGATTAATACCTTTGGGAAAGTCAGGAACTCTTTCCCCTCACAGCTATGGGTTAAATACCACGGCTCTTCTACAACAAGGATGAATTCGACATTAAATAACCCACGAAGATTGATATGCACAGAAGCCCTAAAAAACAAAATAGTGTGAAAAAACGCAAGGGGTTTTGTAATAATCAGTCAAATGAAACAAAGGAGAAAAAAATTGATGACGATGCACCACAAGATTTTCCAGCCAAGAGATGACACTGACAGACTCTATGAGTAAAGAAAAAAAAAGCGAAGATTACTCAACAGTTTTAAGAATTGCGTTGATGCAACAATCATAGGATTCGTCGAAAAAATTAAAATGAGCAAAGAAAGATTGATTACTGATATCATTAAAGGAAATTGCATCATTAGAACAAACAATGAAACAACATCTAGAAAAACATCTACGTTGATACTTCAAACGATAAGCTGAGGAGATTGCGCTCGAGATGACCTGAACAAGACTAAGAAAGGAAAAAATAGAGAGAGAAACGGAATCTGTTAATAGCAGCGCAAATTAATAGTATCAAAGCGAAAATGTATTATCCACAACGGAATAGTAAGTTTAGGTTATACGGAAACAGAAATAAGACATTTAATCACATGATACGCGAATGCATCAAAGTGGCACAAAACGAACGCTTGACAAGGCACGGTGATCCATAATTAACTAAGCAAGAAATTAAAATATACTCATACTACTTAATTGTAAAAACCAGAATCCGCCTTACAAAAATGAGTCGCATAAATTTTTCTGGGACTTTGAGATACAAACGAATAACCGAATCTCGATCAAAAAACAGACTTAGTCTTAACAAGAACGTGACAGTAATACCATTTGTAGTCGTAGCGATTAATGATTCCCCAAGAACTTGGAAAAGCAATTCAAAATCAGAGGTAGAATCGAAACAATACAGACTATATCATTGCTAAGATCGGTTAGAGTACTGAGATGAGTCCTGAGACCTGAGGTGACTTGCTGTTTTTCAGAATCCAGCAAAAAGATACCAGTGAAAAAATGTATAAAAAATCATAAAAGGAACGAAATAATGAGCACATGAAACAGTTCCAAAGAACTTAGGGAAAAGACAGGGCAAATTGGAGAGGAAGGAAAAAAAATTCAGCTAATCTAAACCACAGCACGGCTGAGATCAGCTAGAATATTTAGTAGAGACGTGGGGAACTTTGGAGACTGGCTAATACAAAGTGTTTAGCTATTATTGATGTGAAAAACTAACGATAATAATAATAATAATAATAATAATAATATAATGGATTCCTAGATAATCCTTAGATGTGTATATGAAATAAGATTTGGAGTAAGGGTCATAGTGACCTGATCAATAAAAAGCCCTTACGTCTTCTCAATGAATAAAATATTGACAAAATGTACTAGATATTTATATCATTCTGGTACAGGAAGTTTCAAAATGGCTTATCGCCACGGGTATCGAGGCTGTCTTCTGGAAGACTCGGATCTGGGCCAGCCTTTTCAAGAACATACGCCTTGCCAAAAGATTCACAGAATAGATAGAATATGATAAAATGTAGATATAATCATTAACTGTCAGTAGAGTTCAGTGAGTTGTATGTGAGTATTACTTATATATTCTGGTCATAAGTGATTCTTTCAGTGACAATTTTATCATGTTAATTTAAAAGATTACTTTACAATTGATGAGACATTTAAGTAAATAAACTCAGCGCGTAATTCTTTTGTCATACAAAATTGAACAACACGAGGAACTTTGCTAAATATACGAAGGTTTGCCGACTAAGATACTCACAGGTTGTGTGACCAAATAAGGTTTATTTTGCAACACCTTCCACTTTTAAGTCCGCTCATTTCTTTCATAACCAATATTCAGATGATATGTCCTCGTGGTGTAATGTGTAAAGTGTGGGATTGCAGAATCATAGTGAGCGAGGTTGAACTCCAGTCGCACTATTTTATTCACTTTCGGACAAATACTCTTGGGAAAGGTATGAACCCCCATATCTTTCTGACTCAGGGTTAAATAGTACCACGACTGTTTTTCTGGAAGAATGGCTTTGGCATTCAAAATATAAAACGGTTGATATGCTCTTAAACAAGGAAACCAAACTGAAACAAATATGCAGATGCTTGGAGCCGTCTATCGGTTGGGATCGATGGCAAGAAGGAGGGGTAGGAATCTTTAATTTCCACACGCCTTGATTATGTAAAAAGTGAGCGTAGTTGACCGTGACCTGAAGGCTCCTTTTTCAATAGCTATTACTTTCCCTAGATTGTTTCGATTTACCCTTGATCAATGCCTTATAATGCTGAATGCTAAGCAAGGAGGTATCAAGTAGCATTTTTGAGTCTTTGATATGACACGACTCGCGAGTGAACGCCGGTCTCCAAGCCATTCGGTGAAAACTTTAACCATTACGCTAATTAGTCAGTTTTTGATCACGTATGTAAGCATAACATTTAATTACATAGATGTGTGATTTGGTATGCTTATAAAGAAAGAGTTCACAATATAGGCAATATAGCCTAGATAGACCCATGTTTTAATAGTCAATGGCTCTTGCTTACAACTAATTCCTCACCTATGCAATCAACACACACACACGCACACACATACACACGTATTCACACACACACATACAAATATATATATATATATATATATAGAGAGAGAGAGAGAGAGAGGGGGGAATTGGAGGCGCACGTGGTTTAATGGATATCGTCGGAGGAAATAAACGTAGACAACTAAAAAATCCCCCGACAAGATAGCCCAGAAAAATTACGTTTGACCTTCTCCTAGAGAAGATATCTCACAGTCCTAATAGATAGGGAATTTGCTATATATAAAAAAATACAAAACCCCAAAAACATAGCTACAAAATTTAGCATATATATGTGAAGGAACAACAGAAACAACCAGAGCTATTCACAGAAATATTTTTTTTTTAATTAAGCATAAATGCAATGATAGAATTAAAAAGCAACTAGCGCAAAATTCACTGAAAATAAATGATAACCAAAAAAGTTTAAACTCACACTAACATCATTTAAACTTGAGGGACACAAACACATTGAATTTCAAAATGAAAAAAAAAATAAATGTGGAGTAAGTAAAATAATCACCGAAAGAAAATCCTCTATGTCCAAAAATCCGAAAACGACATTCGTGATGAATAGAAATTCAAGCTGCAATTCAAAGATATTGTCTACGAAATCAAATGTATAAACTGCCACAAAATTTATATAGGATGTACACAAACACTGAAAAATAGAATCTCTTTACATAAAACACCATTAAATTACCAAAAATTGATAAAATGTTTAAAAAATCTTTATAAAAGCAGTTAGGAAAACCTTGAAATAATGCAAATATACCAGAGTGACGACTACTCATTACTCAAAAGAAAAAGTCTTCATAGATAGATTGAAACAAACATTTAACAGACTGACAACAAAGGCACACAAATAAACACACACATAAGTTCACACGCAGGCATACAAAAGCATACAATTGGAAAGTACCCGTAGATTTAAGGCCTTTAAGTCAGCAAGTTAGAATTCTAGTCGTACTATAACGTTCACTTTTGGAACAATTCCCTTGGCCAAAGGATGAACCTCTTATCTCCCCAGCTATGGGTTAAATAGTATCATTACCCTCCTTATGTGGTGATGGCATTGGCAAAGAAAAATATGAACATTTAAATATTATTAAAAAAAGCAAGCAACCAGACACGAAATATACACACACTAACTAACTTAAAATGAATCTATGTATGAAGTCAAACACAAACTCACCCATATTAATTCCACCAATGCTCCTGCTAGCACGAGTACATATTCCCGTTGGTATACATATATATACGTGTATGTATGAGTACACACACTGAGAATATATATATATATATATATATATATATATGATATTTGAACACTAATTACATCACCTAAATCACATCACATAAATTTGAAACCGAACACCGATCAGGAAAATAGAATTCTAAAATCTTCACGAACAATTAACTAGAAAAGGACAATAATAGATTTTTAAAAAAATGGAATTAAACTCAGCGACAGTTCAAACAATGACAGACTACTTGACGAGGACTGAACCGTCCGAAACATGAGTAGCATAGGCATAATATACATACCAACGTACACAAACACATAGGGTTTTATCAATAAAGGCAGAGATTGGAGATATAAGCCTTTTCAAATTCATACTTTAAAATCAAATTTATAACGTGTGCACAGTTCGGCAACGTGTAAAATAAAAGTATGATATTTAATCTGGTATCTAAACGAAATTTAGTATTCTATCAGATATTTTCCGAGATACTTCTGCTAAAAAAATAAACAGAAGAACAAATACAGCGAAAGCTAAAAGGAAAAATATTTCATTTATAGTTCATTTTCTGATTTTGTATATACGACATGCGTCTCAATACTTTGTTAAAATCTCTTTTCATATATATATATATATATATATATATATGCGTGTGTGTGTGTCCGTGTGTGTGTGTGTGTGTATGTGTGTGGGTATTGATTTTGAAACAATTTTCCTTGAGCTGTCTAATTTACTTTCATTGATTTAACTAGTTTGTCGTCTGTACTGGAGTGCGTGCTTTTAGTTTCTCTTACAGCTCATAATAAAGCTTAAATTATATGAATATATGAAATAATGTAATAGGTGTAAATGCAATAAAAATACCGAGTTTGTAAACAAAATGCCAATAAGATGATATTCATATATTTTTCAGGGATATTCACTTTTGTTAGATATTTTCTTTTTACGTAATTCAAAAGTAAGTCGATAAATATGTAAACACATTTTTTCTTTGGCTTTTTTTTTTTAGCCTCAACGGCGGAGAGAAAGTAGATTGCATGAGGGATATTGCAGCATTCTTATTTGTTCTGATAAAATTACACATCGTTTTATTTGTACTGAGTTAAAAGATACACCTTCCAACAAAGTCATGGAAATGGTCTGAAAATCTAATGCTGTTTTTTCTTATTAATTAATTACTTTCTTGTCGGCAAGTAAACTCTGATGTTCTAGCTGCCCTGTCGGCGGGGCTTAGAACACGCTGATTGTATCCCTTACAAGGTGTGTAGCACCTACAAGAAACGAGGTCTTCTGTTTATAAAGCTAAACTGCGTCTAATGGCAAGACTGCAGTTCTTGAGCTCTTCGGAATCCTAATTACTCTCATGTCCACTCGGACCTAGAGTTGGTGGACCTGTTAAGGTACTATCTATGGTTCAACTAGATCTGTTTGAAAATAATTTGGCTTAAAGAATACTTGATACCATATAAGTACGATCAAAATCATTGTTGTTGGTTGGTTGATTGTTAGGGTTTCATGGCATATCAACCTTTGGAGGTTAACTAATGCCAAATCAATTTTATACTAATAATCAATTCTATTTCAAACAATTCAGTTTAGTGTAAGTAGTTTCAATGTCAAAAACAGTTCCATTACGAATAATTCACTTTAGCATAAGTACGCAGTTTAAATCTTAGTACACAGTTTAATTGTCAAAAACATTCATATTTTAAGCTATTCGGTTTAGTCAAACAGTTCTAATTCAATCAATTAGTTTAGCATAAATATAGATTTTGTTTACACACAGTTACATGTCAAAACAATTCAATTTCAAAAAATTCAATTTAACGCTAGTACAGTTTCAATGTAAAAAAACGTTCCATTTCAAACAATTCAGTTTAGAATGAGTGCGCGGTTTAAATATCAAAACAGTCCTATGAAAATAATTTAGTTTATTATAAGTACGTAGATTAGTTATATTTAACCCATAGATAGGGCCCTATCAGGTGCTACCATTCCGAGTCAGAGTAAGCCTAGGAGTGATGGCAATGAAGGGGTACTATGCATTCCCCAAAGCTCCATCATTACCAGAAACTCACCATCAGATAGTGTCATATACAGGACACTTGTTGGGGGTGGGTTTCTTACCCATCTGCAGAGATGCAGTCGGTATATTCTATAGCCCCATTGTATTACGAATCATTACTTGATTCTAAATTATTTGCTATGGATTAATATTAGATATTTGATACATATGGATGAGTGCGAGCAAATCATCATTATCAAATAATGAGAGTTTCTGGAATAGATATATTTGTATACAAAATATATGTATTAGATAGAAACATTTGAAACCATAGCATTTTATGCAAATTATATTTATTATATATGAATACTTGTTATTATATAACTGTGTGAAACAAAACTCTTTAGGAATAACTACACAAAAATATTTAAAAAATAACGTATAATATATGCGATCTTCTAATATTTCTGCATTAAATAATTCTAGACAGAGTGACATACAACAAAAATCAATCAATAATAAAATACGATGACTGTATTAAAAGCAGAGGAATAAGACTCCCAAGAGAGATAGGGGATCCTAAGTATGGCACTAAACGACATCTAATTGTGGTCTGGAAAGTTACAATGCTCATTCGTGATCATTACTGTCATATACACTCTGATTCCCAGTGGTCTAGCTTTTAGGTTCCATCAATGTATAACTTAGATATGCTTGCATCTTCTTTTTAATAAATAGGAACTATAATCAAACAGGCGACATCTCCACACTTGACGGAACCTCTCTGAAACTAGTTGACAAATTCACCTACCTAGGAAGCAGCGTGTCATCAACTGAAAAGGACATCGACACGCGGCTAACGAAGGCATGGACAGCTATCGATAAGCTATCGATCATATGGAAATCAGACCTGACCGATAAAATGAAACGCAGTTTCTTTCAGGCAGCGGTCGTGTCGATACTGCTATATGGATGCACAACTTGGACTAAATGGCTGGAGAAGAAGCTAGACGGCAATTACACAAGAATGCTGCGAGCAATATTGAACAAGTCCTTGCGGCAACACCCCACAAGGCACCAACTATACGGCCACCTGCCTCCCATCACGAAAACTATCCAAGCTAGACGAAACAGACATGCAGGACACTGCTGGAGAAGCAGGAACGAGCTCATAAGTGATGTACTCCTATGGACCCCCACATATGGCCGAGCCAAAGCAGGACGACCAGATCGAACATACATTCAGCTACTATGTGAGGATACAGGATGTTGTCCTGAAGACCTGCCTGAGGCGATGAACGATAGGGAGGAGTGGCGAGAGAGGGTTAGGGATATCCATGCTACCAGCACGACATGATGATGATGATGATGATGATTCGTGTTAAATCTTAAGACTTGATATTTTTTATTAGGTACTTTTACAACTATTAGAGTGAGCAATACTTGAAACCACTGTGGCCAAAAAAAAAAAAAAAAGATTTATAGTAAATAGAATTATCAGTGCTTGATATGAATATTGAAATCATTTAACAGTGTGGAAACAATAGAAATACTTAAGTGCGTGCAAACTAATGAGCTGTAACTCATTAAAAATATTTTTAACTATAAGTTATTCCCTTACAAATCATTCATATGTACGTGTATAACCATTTAGCAGCTATGTGAGGATACGAGATGTAATCCTGAAGACCTGCCAGAGGCGATGAACGATAGGGGGAAGTGGCGAGAGAGGGTCAGGGATATCTGTGCTGGCGACATGACATGATGATGATGATTAGGTGAGTGTAAAGTACTTTTCTTAAGTTAGGTGATAGCTACTTAAAGTTATAATTGTTAACTAAGAATGTTTATCAATTACTTGAAACCAGATAGTATCATGCAAACGTGATTATTATTAGATTGAAATAACTGAATTAAACCGTATGTACGTTTACGAAATATTCATCATCATCATCATCATTCCCATCAAGTCGTGCTGCTAACACATATGAAAGGGGGTCCATAGGAGAACATTCTTGCTTCTCCAGCAATGTCCCGTGTGTCTTGTTCGTCTTATTTGGATGGTTTTAGAAATGTGAGGTAAGTTTCCATACATCTGTTTTTTCGTGGGGTATTGCTACCAGGATCTATCCAGTATAACTCGTAGCATTCTGGAGCAATTACCGCCAAGCCTTTTTTCAGTGTTCTCTCGGCATCCATGTGGTTCATCCATTGAGTAGTATTAACACGACCACTGCTTAGAAGAATTTCTATTTTATTTCATTAGATAAATAAGACTTCCATATGATCGATAGCCAATCGATAGCAGTCCATTCTTTCGCTAAACGAATATTGATATCACTTTTAGTGGATTAAACGCTGCTACTGAGGTATATGAACTTGTCTACTAATTTCAGAAAACCGCCATTTAGAGTGGATACGGCTCCTTTCCGATTAAAACACATGTACTCCGTTTTGTTTGTGTTCACGTGGAGTCTAATGTCTCCTGCTGCCTGCTCCAGGCTATACAGCAGTGATTCAGCTTGAGAAGGTATACTTGTATAAGCGCTACGTCATCTGCACAGTCTGCGTCCCTTATAGTTTCGGCGGAATATCGTCCGCTCCTTGCCGTTTTTAGGATGAAGCCATATTCTTTTATTAAATCTATCGACGTTCAAATACGTAATCAAGGCATATTATAAACAAACAGGGTATCTCTTTGCAAAACTCTAGCAATAATGTGAAAGAAATTTGTGTTTCCATCCGGTGAGCGATCTTTGACTTTTTATTTTGGATTAGATTGGAATACTTGAAATTACACAAAATATTTGTATTAAAGAGAAATACTTGATACATATATCCATCTAAAATTTTTCCAAGTAATTTTTACGTATAAATGTAAGTATATACAGGAAATATATACTGACTCCCAAACCACTAAACTCAAAATAACCCAGCATGTTTTAAAAACGATTTAAACATCTTTTTGACTACTTGTCTTTAGACTATTTTCAGGTCTTTGTGAAAAGGAAATATAACAATAATCATAACAATAATAATAATAACAATAATAATAATAATAATAATAATAATAATATGGAACATGAAGGTGACGGTGATAGCAATAGTGATTAGTGGACTTGGGACAATCCCAAAAGGATTGGTATAGAGACTGAAGGACTTGTAAACAGTAGAAGTAGACACCATCCTGATAACAGTATATTTAAGATCGGCCAGAATACTGAGAAGAATCCTGAAGACTTAAGGAGACTTCCTGTAACTCAAACTCTAGTGCAAATTCATCAACTAACGCTGATGTGAAAAACTCTCAAAGCAGTATGTAATAATAATAATAATAATAATAATAATAATAATAATAATAATAAATAAAGTATTAAATTATGTATCAACAAATACTATAACCGGATTAAATGGACTAATCTAAGCAGGGGCGAAACTAGTTTGTGAGAAAATTACGATCCCCTCAAAAAGCACGAAGAAAAAAATCAAAACCAGGATGGGAAATTCGACTGGAAACGCAGATAAAAAAAATTTACGAGATCAGGCCAAAATTATAAAACAAAGGATAGACGCTGGAATATGTTGGGACGAAAAGGAAAAGGCAACACAAAAGAAAAGAAAAGAGGAGAAAGAAAAAATAACGAAATAACTTGATGAAATAAACCAGAAAGTACTGGTGAAAGAAGGAAAATTTAAGAGATATCGATAAATGGTAAAATAATACAGACAAAACAGGACACTCCAAGACAAAGAAAAAAATTTACCAACAAGTTGGAGGAGATGACACTCAAACATATTAACAACCGGATACAAGAGAAACCGAAAAACTTTGGACTAAAATATGGCAACCATGAGAATATAAGAAAAAAGACGAATGGATAAGCAATATGACAAAAGAACTAGAAGGACTCGAAGAAGGCCCGAAAGCGGGAATAATCATCGATTTACTCAAAACGACTCTGAAAAAGATATCAAATTGGAAAACGCCAGGCCATGATGGAATACGTGTTTTCTGGTCCAAGAAATTCACCTCCTTTCACAACAGACTAGCACTAGAAATGAACAGCTGCCTGCAAGAAGCACATGTACCAGAATGGATGACTAAAGGAAAGACCACATTAATCCAGAAGGACCCCTCAAATGTACGGCTCCAAACAACTACAGACCCATAACATGCCTACTGATGATGTAGAAAATATTAACAGCACAAATAAATGAAGAGATTTACAACTTGGTAACAAGCCGCATATTCTTCTCTGAGGAGCAGAAAGGATTCTACAAAGGATCCATAGGCACAACAGAGTTACTTTACATAGATCAACACATCCTAAACGAGTGCATAACCAGACGGAAAAATCGAGCTATGGTCTGGGTTTGACTACAAAAAAGGTTATGATATAGTTCCTCAAAGCTGAATAATAAACTGCCTCAAAATGTAGTCATAAACTTTACCGAGAAATCCATGAAAATCTAGAAAGTGGAATTGATAGCAGGAGGGAAAAAGTTAGCTGAAGCGAAGGTCCAAAAAAGTATATCTCAAGGAGATGCACTATCACCGTTACTATTCATTATTACCATGATGCCATTAAACCACATAGTCAGAAAATGCAAAACCAGATACATACTTAGTAAATTGCAAGAAAAGATCGATGATCTAATGTATAGGGACGATATCAAACTGTTTGAAAAAGAACTGGAAACTATAATACACGCAGTTAGAATATACTGTCAGAACACAGGGATGGAATTTGGCATAGAAAAATGCGCCAGGCTAATAATGAAAAGCGGCAAACAACACCTGACCGACGGAATGTTACTGCCAAATCAAGACAAGATTAGAATGCTCGGAACAAAGGAAACCTGCCAATGTAAGGGCACGTTGAAGGCTGTCACCATGAAACAAATGGAAATGAAAGAGAAAATTAAGAAACAATATCTCAGGAGAACTAGAAAGCTACTGGAGACAAAACTATCAAGCAGAAACTTTATCAAAAGAATAAATACCTGGGCCGTATCTCCGTTAGATATACAGGATCATTTTTGAAATGGACCAGAGTAGAACTTAAGCAAATACACCAAAGTACAAGAAAAATAATAACCATGCCTAAGGCATTACATCCCATAGACGATGTTGACAGACTATATGTATCAAGAAGGGGAAGAGGACTTGCCAGCATTGAAGACAGCGTAGATGCATCTACGAACCGACTCGAGGACTACATAGAAAATCACGAGGGAAGACTGATTACAGCCACCAGAAACGATACTGACAACACGAAGACCAACGGAATGACAATAACTAGAAAACAAAAATGAAAAGAAAAACAACTCTATGGGCGTTTTAAACGACTAGCAAGCAACATCTCACACGAGAAAAACTGGACGTGGCGAAGAAAAGGAAACCTTAAGAGAGAAACAGAATCTCTTCAAATAGCCGCTCAAAACAACGCCATAATAACCAGTCATATCAAAGCGAGAATATATAAGACGCAACAAAATAGCAAATGTAGGTTATGTGGAGATAGAGATGTAACGATCAATCACGTAATAAGCGAATGCAGAAAGAGTATAAGACTTGAGAAGACTGGGATCGCAAGGTAATTTACTGGGAGATGCGAACAAATGGTATATACATAACCCAGCATCTGTCTTGAAGAATGATACACATAAACTCCTATGGGACTTTGACATACAAACCGATCACCTAATATCGGCCAGAAGACCAGACCTTATAATAATCAAAAAAAAAAAAAAAAAAGAACTTGCAAAATTGTCGAGTTTGACCAAAATATAAAACTGAAGAAAATTAAAAGGTAGGATAAGTACCTCGACCTTCCTAGGGAATTGAAAAACGATGGAACATGAAGGTGACAATTTTTCCAATCGTGATTGGTACTCTTGGTACAGTTGAAAAAGTTCAAGGAGTAAATAATGATAATAATTATAATTAAAGAAGAAGAAGAAGAAGAAGAAGAAGAAATTAATATTTTCCATAATTTTGACCATGGCGATGTTGTAACTTCAGCCGGTTAAAATAATATTTTTTTAATTTCTCTAGCGAGGTTCCGTGAATTTAATTGAACATCGATCGGACAAGAATAGATGAACAGGTTTTGATAATTTTTAACAGTGAAGAATTAATAAAAATCGGTAAAATACATTTTTGATATAACTTTTTAGTTAAAAACAATTGCAACAAACATGCCATCGAAATATAAGAAACGCGTGTAATGAGTAGCTTTAAATCTATTGACTATTCATTCATTAACGGCATATCAACCCGACTTGGATTATTTTATGCCTAGTTTGGGAATAACGTTCTTAGTACGTTTATATTGGCGTATTTTCTGTAGTTTCTTAACATTTTCTTCTTTCCATCTTTTTTTGCACACAGTCCAATTAAATACGAATGATCTTTTTATATAAATCTATTACAAGAAAGGGGTAAAACACACTTTCTAGACATCAAGAAATGAAGCCTCACCATCATATGGAGTTTAATGTCATATTGAAGACATCCCTTTGAGAGTTTCTGATCTCTCTGCAGGGAATACTCTTAGCGTATTCTAAGCATGGCCGACAAGACTGACCGATGAGCAATGGGGCTTTAAATCTATTATATGTCAGTGATAGGACCGCTCCCGCTATAAAATATCTTTATGTCAATTCTGACTTGGTTTGAAGTCGGAAAATCAATGTTAGCGATTGTAAATTTTGCAAGTTCAGATTTGTATCATTACTTGTAGAATTCAGTGCGTAGATTACAAGGGTTATAATAAAAGTGGTGAAATTTATAGATTTATCGCAGAAATAACACTTCGAAATATCCTAACTTATTAGAGTTTATATATTTACCCCCACTTCGGAACGAGATGTATGTGACAGACGAACAATTTTAAAGCAGATATTTTATCTGGTTTGAATTCAATTTTTTGCTGCTCTTAGACCGGTTGCAATTATCATCATTATCATCATCATCATCATGTCAGTCGGTTTCGGCTGGTCCTGTAGACTACATCCTGTGTCCATTCAGAGCTGTTATAGATATGTTCTAGCTGGTCTTCCAACAACTGCTCCTCCGTGTGAAGAGGTCCTCAAGAGAACGTCGCTTATGAGTTCGGCCTTACTTTTCCAGCAGTGATCTACATGTCTTGTTCGTTTGATTTGGATGGTTTTAGAGATGGGAAGAAGGTGGCAGTACGACTGTTATTTTGGGGGAGTGTTGCTTCCAGGACTTGTTCAATATAGTTCGTAGCATTCTCGTATAATTGCCATCAAGCTTTTATTACAATGCTGGTTGCCATAAGGAGGATATAGAGCCAAGTCCATCCTACAATTCACATAAAGCTGATGGGAGAATTGTGGTATGTAGTACTTTCTCAAGTATATTAAAGTTAAATGTGAAATGCAAACAGCCTCGTCCACGATTTGATCTCGGGTCACCGTGTTCATTTTCAATGCTGATAACCATGAACCCACCCGCGCCTTACAACTATTCATAGTAAATTTGGCGAGTTGAGATCATCGTCATTTCTTACAGAATTCGATATCCAATATATTTATGTTTGTTTCCGAACTCGTTCTTCATTGTTGATTAGCTTCTGGCTTGGCTTGGCTTTTTTAATGGCATATCAACCCTTGTGGACTATTTAATCCCGAAGCTATCCTTCTAGAAGAACAGCGGTGATACTGTTTAATCCATAGCTGGGGGGATAAGAGGGTTCATACCTTTCCCAAAGGTATTTGTCCGAAAGTGAACGTAACAGAGCGACTGGACTACGATTCCGCACTCCAGCTCTTTAACATTACACCACAAGGACACCCACTTCCTTGTTGATTAAACATAATCAACCTTTTGGGTTGTGATTAACCAACGACGAAAATTAAGTTGAAGAAAAATACTAGTTCAAATAAATAATGTTAATGATTTTTTTTATTCCTTAGTTATTCCTTAGTTAAGACATTTACAGCATTTTTAAAGGAAAATATGAATATTCATAGCGTAGTCATCGACGACTACAATATCGATGATGACTACTCGTCGAATTGAAAAGGAGAAACACGAAGACAGTTCTCCTTTTAAACGTTTGGGCATCAGTTGTTTTATTCTCCCAGTTCAGTCTTTGAGGCTCTTGGAGTAGGTAGCAATGGATAAATGACAATGTAGTTTAGTTTATTCGTTCAAGGTGGAACGAACTCTTCTCGTAACTTTGACTCTTTTCTCATCCTCCCTTAACACGAAAGCTTTGTCTCCACGTATCCCAGCCATCCCCCGCCCAAAAGAGGAGATGAATCAAGAGAATTGTACACTTACATTAGTGTTCACTGAACAACTAACTTCCGCCTAGCACTGTTGACACTCTCCGGCCAGTTCCCGTCAGCGCTAAGATAACCGATAGCTGGCGAGCTCGACAAATCAGTCTGTCCAGCTAGATATTACAACAGATATATCTTGTTAGACCTAGCCCACTCGATAAGATGTTGAACTTTACCAATTTGTTTTTATTCTGGTTTCTGGCTTTTTTATCACTTATTCATTTGCACCCCACTTACAGTTAGATTTTACACATTTATCAAGAATAAAGTATGTTATCGTCAACTAAAAGTATATTTTCTAAAATATATTTTGGCACTCTATAGTTAATTGATGAGGGACGAGTAATTTTCAACAATTTTCTAACTTAATTCTTCCAAGCAGTACCTAGCTCTAGCAGTGACTGTACCACTGCATGGTTGTACCACATAAACTTTAACGAAACGTCTGGAGAAAAAATTAGACGTGAGCTATTCAGGAATGCTGCACGTTCCTTTAAACAAATCTTGGAAGCAGAACCCTACAAAACAGTAGTTGTACACCCATCAAATTAAGACGTGCAAGACATGCTGGACACTGCTGGGGGAGTAAAAATGAACTCACAAGCGACATTTTCCATGGACTCTGACACACAGACACCCCAGTACAAACCAACTAACAAAAACTTTTATTCATCATCTCTGTGTAAATACTGGGTGCCGTCTAGAGAACTTCCCAAGAGCAATGACGGATAGTGATAAAAGGCGAGAAAGTGTCAAAGGAATCTTAACTGTCTGCACGGCTTGATGATGATGATTATATCGGTTAATGTGAGCCTTACTGACACTATTTCAGTGTTCTGCAACACAGCGTATAGCGCACTGTAGACTTCCGTTATTTCCTAGTAGGTTTAAAATAGCAATGAAATGTTATTCAATCAAGTGTTTATTTTGGCTACTTTTATTCATTTCGACGAGCAATGTCCCCCATTTTATGACTTCTCTTTCGCGTCGAAAAGTCATAATACTGGTTAATGTCTATTCATAACAACGACTGGCTTTCCATGTTGATTTGCTTCTGTCCTATTGATACACTGACTCCCTTAATGTCCATGCAGTTAATCAGCGTCGAATTGTAAATTACGCATTTTATTTTTACGCTGACGCAAATGTAAAAAAGGGCATTCAGTAATAGATACAACCAAACTGTTATTTATGGCCGTTTTAATAGGTAAAACCTTTTTTAATATCTTTTTTAAAAAGGATAGAAAATAAAGGTTTATTACAATATTTAGAAGACATGTTTATTCACTGTAAGAATAGTACAGCTACTTGAGTGAAATTCCCCAATTTTACATTCGCTTAAAAAACAAAATATATGCAAGTATAGAAAGGCATATTTAAAAAGTTCATACGCTAAAAAGTCCATATGATGACGTCATATGCGCTGTTAATGTAAAAACATTAACAATGGAATGGAAAAAGTCTGTGGTTCGCAAAAGGGTCTAAGTTGAAAAATAAACCAGATATGGTAATATTCCTTAGGAGTATCTTGGTCAGCCAACGGATTTTCAGCTGATACTCGTATGTGCGCGCCTCTTGGAGATACACATTTTGCAAGGATCCAAATAGTTTTTTAAAGATGGATGTCCACTATGAAGCGATCGATATTCCATTCGAGTTATATAATTTATGGAATTCAAAAAATGTTGAAAAAATATATTTGGCCTTATTCATTTCGTTTTTAAATACATGTTTAAAAAATACGACAGTGAAAAATTCAAATTCAAATATTTCATTCCGAAATTTCTGTATATAGAAACAGCCTATTCAATCAAGTCTTATTTGTTTACTTGTTGTGGGCATTTTAAATGTTTTCTAAACAGGTGAAGTCTGCTGAGAGAATTTCTTCAACGTAAATTGAGAGGACTTTGTGTATCTTACATCGCGCTATAGAATCAATTCTGATCAAAACAGTTACGGTCATACTGACCTGTAGACTTCTTCGTCAACACAGTAAATAAAATATCGACAAACTGTACAAGATATCTGTAACTATTCTGATAAGTAACAATCAAAATGGCGTTTTGCCATCAGTATCGAGGCTAAGTGTCTTCTGGAAGATTCGGATCTGGGCCAGAAGCTTCAAGAACAAAAGAATTTTTAGAATTGATAGAATATGATATAATGTCGACATAATCATTTTACTGTCCGTCAAGTTCAGTTCGTAGTATGTGATTATTACTTATATATTCTAGTTATAAGTGTTTCTTTCGGCGACAGTCTATCGTGTTAATTTGAAAGATTATTTTGCATTATTCACTCCCAAGGTGGTTTTAGTAACGATTAGACTTGGTAATGATAAGACACTAAAAAAAAGGAAAAAAAAAGAAAAATCGTATCTTGTAATTTTATAGTCGTATTACAAAGTTAAATTCGTCTGAACAGTTGATAGCGTGTAAATCTTATTACTTTACACCCCATATAAGTTTATTTCTATCTTGAATTGTGCTATTTATCTCAAATCAATGAAAATAATAGATTTTATGGTGCTGGCTTACGAGATCTTTTTAATATACTCAGAACTGGGTATTTTTTCTTTTATTTTCGCAGTCGATAAGTAGTCACGTGAATGAATATCACAGGAATTGAAGTACCATCTACGGACAAAACAGACGTATTAAAATACAAGCAATAGCGATAAATAATTTTATTTTATCGCCGCTTGGAGAAATACAAGAAAATCATCAAAATAAAAGGAAAAAAAAATAGCGATTTAAGGATATCTCTTACGTTTCGTTTGGGAATTATTAACGCAGACACAGGCCAATGCCGTTTATAATCTAACAAATAAAAATTGCCTTTATAATATTTCAGTGATCTACTTGTACAATACTGTATATTTCGAAGAAACTTTTTAAATGTAAAGCGAAAAAAAGAAACTGATATAATTATTTTTACAGCATTTTTAGAAGTCTATAAATTATATAGCCTTAATGAAATAAAAGTTATATAATTTATTCATTCACTATAGATTGCTTAATATTAGTCATATGGTTTCAAAAACCTGATTGTCACAAGAAATTGTTCAGTGAATATCTGCAGCAAAACATTGTTTTTGGTTGTGAAATTTTATGAGATTGAGAGTTAACAGAATCGAAAGATCTCAAGTCTGGGATATTAATGAACTGATAAGTTGTCGGGAAATTTTGGTGTTTAACACATTGAATCAAAATCCCTATTTGACGGCTATCTTCAAAGAATGAAACGTTTACATCAACTAAGGATAATGGTGAGAGAACTTGTTGAGCAGACTATTCTAACTTCGATTCTCACAGGTTTCCGATATTTCTGTCCAAGGGAAGCAAGGCGTACTAAATGACTACTCCATTCAAAGATACGAAGAATTTAGAATAGTTAAAATACGACTAGTCAAAATGTAGTCCTTGATTACGTAGCATGTTTATTGAACTTGGCTTCGGGACTGTTGCAAGATCAATCATCACAGGCTGCCCCCATATTTTTAGCCCAGTACCAAAAATCAAACAGTTTTGGTGACTAAAATTTAGAGAGAGAATGTGAATTTAAAATAGTGAAAATACAAGTCGGTAATAAGTAGATTGAATCATTTCAAACACACGCTGGATTTATTAATCTTCATTTTGTGTGTAATAAGAAACCAAAAGCTTTAGATAAGGTTTCATCTTTAAATTAGAATTATTTCGGTTTCCTTTCATTTTTCTCTCGGCAGCAATCAATAAATTGGTTGATATTCGTTATATATCAACTTTTATCGGATTATTTAAATAGAGAGGCTTGGCGATCGCGTATATAAAACATTTTTATTTACATGTTTTGTGGAGTAGTCTCTAAAGAGTTTTGTTTCACACACTTATATGACAACAGGCATTCCTATCTAATAAATACTTTAGTAAAGTAAAGTTTGCGACCTTAGTCAAGGCTCCCTTTTCCATAGCTACTACACCGAGGTGTTGGGGAGGGCCCAACTCCTTTCCCTGAATTGCTCCACTTTACTCTTGATCCGTATCTTATAATGCCGAGTGTTAAGCAAGGCCGCACCGAGTACCATTTTTTAGTCTTTGGTATGACTCGACCTGGGATTGAACTCTGGTCTTCCGATCCCTTGTCGAACACTCTACTCATTTGGCCAATTCGTAGTCGGTATTGAAATGGAAGCCTTCGGGTCATCCTTAACTAAGGTCGCCAACTTTACTATCTAATAAATACAGTTTACACAAAATGTTTCAAGTATTTCTATGTAATACATATATTTTGTATATATAAAAACGGAGGCAAGAAACAATTATTATCAAGTATATGATTATTTGCTCGCACACAGCCATATTGATTTAGTAAGTAATATTTATCGTTAATAAACTATATAGCGTCAAGTAATTAGTAAAAATACATTTAAATTGCATGCAAGTATTTAGTATCAAGTATCCCCTAATTTAAATCATTTTCAGACGGATCTAGTTGAACCATATTTATTACCTTAACAGGTCCATCAACTCTGGCTCAGAGTGGACATGAGAGTAATTAGGATTCCGAAGAGCTCAAGAACTGCAGTCTTACCATTAGACGCAGTTTAGCTTTATAAACAGAAGACCTCGTTTTTTGTGGGTGCTACACACCTTGTAAGGGATACAATCAGCGTGTTCTAAGCCCCGCCGACAGGGCAGCTAGAACATCAGAGTTTACTTGCTGACAAGAAAGTAATTAATTAATAAGAAAAAACAGCATTAGATTTTCAGACCATTTCCATGACTTTGTTGGAAGCTGTATCTTTTTTCTCAGTACAAATAAAACGATGTGTAATTTTATCAGAACAAATAAGAATGCTGCAATATCCCTCATGCAATCTACTTTCTCTCCGCCGTTGAGGCTAAAAAAAAAGCCAAAGAAAAAATGTGTTTACATATTTATCGACTTACTTTTGAATTACGTAAAAAGAAAATATCTAACAAAAGTGAATATCCCTGAAAAATATATGAATATCATCTTATTGGCATTTTGTTTACAAACTCGGTATTTTTATTGCATTTACACCTATTACATTATTTCATATATTCATATAATTTAAGCTTTATTATGAGCTGTAAGAGAAACTAAAAGCACGCACTCCAGTACAGACGACAAACTAGTTAAATCAATGAAAGTAAATTAGACAGCTCAAGGAAAATTGTTTCAAAATCAATATATATATATATATATATATATATATATATATATATATATATATATATATATATGAGAGGTCTTTAAAAAGTATCGAGATTGATGTATTTACAAAATATGAAAATGCGTAATAAATCAAACGTTTTTCCGCTAATTG
The DNA here is from genome assembly GCA_963585895.1 of Sepioteuthis lessoniana. Lineage (NCBI taxonomy): Eukaryota > Metazoa > Mollusca > Cephalopoda > Myopsida > Loliginidae > Sepioteuthis > Sepioteuthis lessoniana. The sequence goes on along the minus strand of CAUZXS010006754.1, from coordinate 143,273 downwards.
ACCTTCAAGCTATTTGTTCCTGTAATTTTTCTATTTGTTGAAGTACTTCCAAAAACATTGTTTCGATATGTTAGTAAGTTACTTTCTTTTGACACTAGACATCACTTTATTTTATCAATTAGTCAGTTGTACACAACTTTTAAAAATATTTAGAATTAAAAAACTTTGAATTTATGGCTGAAAATTCATTCTATATATATATATATATATATGATGAATGTTAGGAAGAGCAACATGGCTAAGTTTATATAAATTGTCTACGCACATATTCCAGGCAGTTTTACATTGATTGAAACAACTCGAAAAATGTTTTAATATGGTGTGAATCTTACGTATTTCAATATTTTTAATGGCCGTATCTACATATTACTACTGAGAGGGATTTGCAGTTTAAGAAATAAGTAAAAGCCCTAGATATCTAGGTATGCTGAAGCGGCAGTACTTCCCTTTCACAAACCTGTGCTTTCGATATAATAATTCGTTTAAGAATATAAAATTTGAGCAATTATTCTTTTATTCGTTGTGGCTCTTCGAGTTTCCGTCGAGACATGAAGAGTGTTTTTATTCATTTTTTAAGTAGATCATCATTTTCTATAATTCTTGATGATGCATTATATATATATATATATATATATATATATATATATATATATATATGTGTGTGTGTGTTTGTGTGTGAGTGAGTGTATGTGTGTGTGTGTGTGTGTGTGTGTGTGGTCTATAGAAGAAAATCACGCAAGCAATTCAAAGAAACTAATATACCTACATCAAAGATCAATGGTGAAAATGCATTCAACATTTTTTTTTGTTTTTGTTTTTATTTTTTTATTTATTTATTTATTTTTTTGGCAGAATGTCATCTTCATCCAGCGATGATAAAAATATTTAGAAATTAAATTGGGATAATGTCATCATGCCGTCGTTAAAAAAAAGAAAAGAAAAAGACATCGACACGTGGCTAACGAAGGTATGGACAGCTATCGATAAGCTATCGATCATATGGAAATCAGACCTTACCGATGAAATGAAACGCAGTTTCTTCCAGGCAGAGGCCGTGTCGATACTGCTGTATGGATGCACTACTTGGATGCAAACAAAACGTCTGGAGAAGAAGCTAGACGGCAATTACACAAGAATGTTGCGAGCAATATTGAACAAGTCCTGGCGGCAACACTCCACAAGGCACCAACTCTACGGCCACCTGTCTCCCATCACGAAAACTATCCTAGTTAGACGAACCAGGCATGCAGGACACTGCTGGAAAAGCAGGGACGATCTCATAAGTGATGTACTCCTATGGACCCCCACATATGACCAAGCAAAAGAAGGACGACCAGATTGAACGTACATACAGCAGCTATGTGAGGATACGGGATGTAGCCCTGAAGACCTGCCAGAGGCGATGAACGATAGGGAGAAGTGGCGAGAGAGGGTCAGGGATATCCGTGCTAGCGGCATGACATGATGATGATGATGAATGTCATCAACAGGAAGTAATGGTATATATATATATATTTATATATGTATATTTAGGCAGCATTTCTTCGTTAATGCAAATTTCATTAAATATTATAGACATTCTATGTCTACATATTTTCTTTTGGATCTGTTCGAATTCCCGTATTACTTTTATCATATTCGGGGGGAATTGATTTATGTATTGTCAATAGTTGTATGTATCCCTAGTACTTTCTGCCCGACTTTGGGCCATCATCAGGGGAGGATCTATTACAAAAGTGATGTAACTTTTGTTTTAGCATATTACTACAGTGTAAGGGCGTCTTTGCCGTTGAAGATTATGGCGTTTGCTTTTAAATGGAATTCTATAATTAGTGCCAGTAGCTAAAGACATTTAAGTACGTTAGCACTGGTTTGAAAATTTTCGATTAAGTGTTGATTACATGTTTCTAATATGTAGTGCTTCGAGAATCTGAAGTTTTTGTTTATTATTTTGATGTTCTAATATTGTTGTGTTGTCGGTGAGAATTTTCCGTAGTTGTGTTGTTGGGCATGAATGGCTTTTAAATGCTCAGTATTTAATGCTCAGAAGAAAATATGTAGACATAAAATGTCTATAATGTTTAATGAAATTTGCATATATATATATATATATATATATATATAAGCGTGTTTGATTAAATAATGAAGGCACATTCTGTCAATAAAATTTTATTAGGATCCATTCAAGATTCCTGATAAGTCTTCTGGTTTTACATTTGAGTTGGTAGATAAATTTACCGAAATTGTCACTTGCGCTTTTGGACGCTTCATAGACCTTCATTGTTTGCAAATGTAATGATTTTTTTAAAAAATTTAATCTTTCTTTTAACATTGCAAAAATTACGTAAACGTATAGTTGGATGAAACTGAGGTGTTAATGACATCAAACAAATTTAAAACAAAACACTATCAAATGAAATGAAAAATTTATCAGGAGAAATAGAATATTTTAGAATTTTCTATCATTAATAACTTATAAAAACAGCAAAAACTAAAGGCATTTCAAAATATTATCGCTATTTTCAAAGTTAATTCTATTGATTCTCTTCTTTTCATTGTTTTTAAAGAAATCTTTTAAAATAAAACTATCTTTATACTTGCAAATAACCTCTGATGATAGCATAGGAAAATCCGAAAGCGCTCTGGACGATTTCTGTAAATATATCTACCAATTCCAACCGAAAACCAAAAGAAATGTCATGGAACTTGAAAGCTTCCTAATAAGATTATATAAACAGAATTTTCTTTATTATTTAATCAAACATGCTTAAACGAAGGGCCGCTGGGCAGCAACACACACTCACAAACAAACACACACACACACACACACACACACACACACACACACACATATATATATATATATATATATATATATATATATATATAAGATACCCCTCACAAGCAATTCCTGGTGCGGACTACGCCGATGGCATAGCACTTCAGGCAAATACACCCCTCAAAGCCGAAACCCTGCTATATAGTCTGGGACAAGCTGTTGCAGGCATAGACTTCTATGTCAACGAAGACAAGACGGAATACATGCCCTTTAATCAAAGAGCCGATATCTCCACACAAAACGGTAGCTCTTTGAAACTAGTACACAATTTCCCCTACCTAGGAAACGGTGTCTTATCAGCAGAGACAGACGTCAACACATGACTAGCAAAGGCATGGACAGCTATCGATAGGCTATCGGTCATATGGAAGTCAGACCTGACCGATAAAATGAAACGCAGTTTTTTCCAAGCAGTGATCGTGTCGATACTGCTA
>CAUZXS010006754.1:127500-135000 GCA_963585895.1 Sepioteuthis lessoniana | reverse complement strand
AACAATTGATTCATATTAAACAGAATTATAAACATTAGATAACCATGTTTTAAATCATTTAACAGTGTACAGGCGAATGAGTTCCACCTCTTTTAAAAGTGAAGTTACATTAAAACACTTCATTTACAAATTATATAAATTTGATTTGGCATTAGATAACTCACAAGGGTTGATATGCCATACAACCCCAACCATCTTATCTCATCCTTTCATCTATCTATCTATCTATCTATCTCATTTTATTAATATATCATCAATCCATTTATCTATCTGTATCTTTCTTTCTTTTTCCCAACCTAAATCTCCATATATCTCGCTTGTTTTAATCATGCACACTCACATATATATACAAATCTCTCTCTCTCTCTCTCTCTCTCTCTCTCTCTATCTATCTATCTATCTATCTATCTATATATATATATATATATATATATATATATATATATATATGTGTGTGTGTAGATAGGTAGATATATATAACTCATCTTTTCGTCTATCTTTCCTTCCTCCTCTCACCCTCTCTTTCTCTCTACTTCTCTCTTTCCCTCTTTTTTTTTCTAAACCTCTACCAACCTACCTACATATCTTATACTGCTTGGTGACCGAGACCGTTTTATATTTTCCACCGACTTTTTGCTCGATAAGAGGTTTAAAGAACAAGTGCATACGTCGAATGTTGGTTTTGAAGAGATCAGGTTAACCCGACCTAAAAGCTTGCAGCGGCGAAGTCTTCTTGAAATATTTGAAGTTCTCGTGAAATCTGAAATAATATTATGGTGTGAATATTCCTACGTTTTCAGTGCAATCTTTGCATAATTGCTATTCTTTAGTATTAAGAAGAATACACACAAATATACATGAATAGGTTTTGGCTTATATCAGTAGATATGTCGTTTTTCCGTAGCCAATTGATGAATGACGATAATGCACAAAACATATTCATTATACGATAGAACTGCTTCCTTATCAAAGCACTTAATCCCATGTCCCTCCATTCGTTTCGATAGATTCAGCAGATTACACTTCAGAAAATAACTCTATCAAGCTACATGCATTTACACCACTCATCCCCACCCTCTCCCTCTCTCTCTCTCTCTCTCTCTCTCTCTCTATATATATATATATATATATATATATATATATATATATATATATATATATATCAATCGCCCTGCCGGAGGGACTAAAATACGTTGATTACAATCCCTTAAAAAAAGGGATGTCCTGGGTTTGTCACTAGATTGCATTTGATCTTTAAGCTTCAATTTTGAAGATCTAAGGAGTGTGGGATTTAATTACCATTACACCCAGTTCCACTCGAACACCAAGTTATAGTACTATTAGGGACTTACCTCTAAAGCAAATAAATCTGTTTAAAAATTACTTCGATTAGATAGGGATAACTAATACTCTGTAGCAGTAATTTGTAATATTAATAACAATTACTTGATGCTATACTCTATCTATATATTTATCTATCTATCTATGTATTAACGCGCTTTGTGCATGAAGATATATATAGAATTACGCATGTGTAAATTTAAGTTGATGACAAAATTATGTTGAGGTAGCGAAGGCATGTAAACGTATGTTACAAATAATCTTTAAAATGCCAGAGGTTGTTGCAGAAAGACTTTCACGTACACAGAATTTCTTGCTGCAATTTGCTGACAACATAGAAACTTTAGTAACAGGATCCACCTAGCATGATTATATACCGTTCACAAATACATCCAGTGCTCTGAACACAATAAGTATGGAAAATATCTCCTCTCTCTCTCTCTCTCTCTCTCTCTCTCTCTCTTTCTCTCTATCAATCCGTCTCTCTAGCAGTGAATCACATTTTCTTCATATATCTCTCTCTGTTTTTCTACCCTACTTTGCTATTATCTACCTATATCATGTATTATTTCATCTATATATCAATCTATCCATATATTTTATCAATATATAAACATAATCTTTCATCTATCACTTTCTTTCACCCTCGCTACTCAAATTTCTATATATTCTAATTATTTTATATATATATATATATATATATATATATATATATATATATATATACCTAGTGAGTATAATGTTCACCAATCACCCAGGAGACCGAGGCTCAATCCCTGGTCGAGTCTTACCAAAGGTTTCAAAAATAGTACTTGATACTGCCTTGCTTAACACTCAACAATATAAGGTATGTATCAAGGGTAATATGGAGCAATCCAGGGAAAGGGGTTGTGCCCTCTCCTACACCTTGATGTAGTAACTATTGAAAATAGAGCCTTCGGGTTGCCCTCGACTACTGTCACCAACTTTACTTACTATATATATATATTCGGGGGTTGCGTACTCTAGCTCTTCAAATGAATTGAGCACTCTGGTATCTGGTAACTCGAAATGTAAAGAAATCAAAGTTAATACATAATGCGTTGTAATTCCTGAGCTCACGTATGTCGCCTAGTGGCTGAGCCGTAAGATACTAAGTGTAACATAAAGCTAAGTGGGTTTCCATCCCAGCTTTAATCGTCCTGCGTAGCTAGTCACAATGAAGAGTTGTAATAAAACGAAAGAGTCTGTCTGTGGATGACAATACACACACACACACACACACACACACACACACACACACACACACACACATATGTATATATATATATATATATCCTTCTTTCATTTCTCTGTTTCTCTCTCTCTCTCTCTCTCTCTCTCTATCGATAGATCGATCTATCTTGCTGCCTTTATATATAACACGAACAATCGCTTGTCTTGTCGGTGAGACATAAAATACGTTGGCAGTAAATCTCTTAAAATGGGGATGTCTAAGTTATGTCAAAAATCTACATTTGATGGTCAGGCTCCAGTTCAGAATTGTAACTGCCATGAGTCTATTCTAACTGGAAGTGCTTGCGACTTTTCGGGTACCAAATAAATCTGTTTAAAAATTATATCAACGAGATAGGAATACTTCATGCTACATCACTCTAATTTATTTTTATTGCGAATAGTTAATTGAAGCTATAGTTGCTTATGATAGATTATCATTATACTGCTTTGAGCATTTTTCACAACAGCGTTAGCTGGTAGTCTTCCAAGAAAGTTTGAGTGACAGCAAGTCTTCTCAAGTGTTCCCAGCATTCTGGCCTATCTTAATAATGATGTAGTCTGGATGGTCTCTACCTGTCCTCTTATTTCTTCCAGTCCCTTTTACAATCCTTTGAGGATTGTTCCAGGTGCACCAACCACTATCGATATCACTGTCACCTACATGTTCAATAGTTTTTTTTTAGTTCTTTAGCAAGGTCTAGATTATTATCTCTCACTTTGCTTTCTTTTATTTTTACTCTGTGGTCAATTGGGACGGCAAAGTCCACGATTCAGTCGGTTATCTTTTTTTGTTGACTATCACAAGGTCTGGTCTTATTATTATTATTTTACTCTTTTCAGAGTTTATCAGAGCTGCGTTAGCTGATGGTTTTCCACTGGAGTGACAACAAGTCTTCTCAAGTCTCCAGAACTCTTCTCAGTATTCTGATCGATCTCAACAATGCTATAGTTTGGATGGCCTTCAGTCACCCTTTATCTCCAAGTCTTCCAGTCCCTATACCAATTCTTTGGCTACCTTAGCGAGCGCGGCACTTACTACTGGTATCACGGTTACTTTCATGTCCTAAAGATTTTACAGTTCTCTCGTAAGATCAAGGTACTAATCTCTCTTTCGCTTTCTTTTTGTTTTACCCTATGGTCAGCCGGAACAGCAAATTTCAGAATTCGGCAGCTTTTTTTTGTTTTCTTTTTTGTTGAATCTCACCAAGTCTGGTCATCTAGACGAGATCAGATAATCCGTTTGTATCTCAAATATCTCTGATATGAGACAATTCCTTACCAACTTGATCCCGACACGAGAAAAATAACAAAGAGTCTTGAAAAATAAAATTAACAATAACAAACAGTGTTCGATTGTCTTTAACAAAACTTGCTTGAATTATAACTTGCTGCCTAAATACACACTCTTCAAAATCTGTCTATATATATATATATATATATATATATATATATATATATATATATATATATATTAGACTGGGTGGGAAGTTATATGTATTCCTTCACATATTAAAACAGTCAAAAAGCCATTCATAAAATGTAAAATTCATATACATGGGAATTCCATCACACTAGAACACAGATTATTCATGGCCCAATCGGCTTGGGCTGTAAAATACACCGACTGCATCTCTGCAGAGGGGTAAGACTCCTCCAACGAGTGTCCTGACATGACACTGAACAGTATAATAGTGAAGCTTAAGCAATGCTGGAGCCTTAGAGAATACGTATTACCCCTTCATTGCCTTTGCTTCAAGGTTTATGTTTGATATTTAAACTATGTGCTTATGCTGAAATGAATTTTTTAAAGATATAACTGTTATTACATTAAGTTTGTGTAAACAAATGACTGACGTTTAACTGAATTATTGGTGATACACGGCAATACATGGGGGTGTCCCCATGGTGTAATGGTTAAAGCTATGGTCTGCGAAATCGTAACACGTGAATTCGAACTCCAGTCGCGCTATTACGTTCACTTTCGGACAAATACCCTTGGTAAAGGTATGAACCACCTTATCCTCCCAGCTATGGGTTGCATAGTACCACCGTTGTTCTTCTAGGAGAATGGCGTTGGCATTAAATAACCTATAAACGTTGATATGCCATTAAACAAAGAAACCAAATCAAACCAAACCAAACGGCAATACATAAAACATTAAACTCGGTTGAAACAAATGAATAATAGCATATAAAATTATTCATGTTTGATAAAGTTGAATTAAACCATTTAACTGTGAAAAAATGATCTCCGGCTCGTTTAAAAATACGCTTAGAAATTATATATTTAATACATACATATAGAAAGGATATGACATTAAAAATCTACAATGGTAAATATAACAAAAATCCAAGCCAAACTGAACTAAGCTAACATTGAAATTATGTACGAATTCTGTGAAATGAAATGACTGATATTAAATTGGGACTTTTATATAGTAATACTTAAAACTATTCAACTGTGCGCAAAAAACTGATCACAGGCTAGTTTAAACATGTTATCACGAAAATATGTTTACAAATCACATATATCCAATATATATGTATAAATATGATTTGGCATTTAAATAAATAACCTCCAATGGTTATGCCATGAAACACAACCAAACAACAGATTATTCAAGTTATTACTCTACACCACTGTAAAATGTTGTTGTCATGCATAGTTACAGAAAGTTAGTCTAGTGCTAAATCGCACAAAGGAAATCTCTGAATCACACTGGAATTTGTATACAATTTCCGATTGTATTTAGAAATAAAATATTTAGCTTTTACACGATTACCATCGTCAAAAAAAAAACGTTTTTATTTGTGTGAAACTTTTATTCACGATGATCGAACGAATAAAGATACATATATCTTATATAGTCACTGTATGTCTTGATGTTGGGTGCTGCTACTAGGACTTTTTCAAAAAAAGCATGAAACAGACTTCTGTTGTTCTAATGTAGCTTTTTTCTTCATGCCTTTCGTTTCAAGGTAGTTTATCCAGTTGTGACAAAGCAACCCCATTGGAAGAAATCCCGGGGTTTTTTTTATCAGCCTATGTAGACTTCTCGTTCAGTAGATGAGATATTACTGACTACGTATGTGGTCTGGTTAACGAATTTGAGAGGGTTGCCACCGAAAGAGAATATGGTCCCTTGTTTACGGCCACCTATTCCCAAACTTCAGTTTTCGTCATGTAACCGGGATCGTTTTGTTTTATTGAGGGCCTTCCGATAAATTTTCGCTTGTTAGAATTAAGCTCTATCTAAGTTTAATCGCTCAATATGGTCTTATCTCAAGCATCTGCATCCTGTAGTTCATACTTCTTTGGATTTCTTAATTTTGCTTTCAAATGCTTTTTGAATAATGCTGGTTTCTTAGCTGCAATGAATCTCTTCTTTTAACGTTCCTATGGGATGCGCTTTTTGGTATTTGCTGACACCAAATTGGACAAGTCACACTCATCCATCGTTTATCTTGCACTTTTATTTGGTTGAGATTTTGTTGTCCTGATCAGTTTTCGTATTTGTGATTCAGCTTTTGAGGGTGACCACATCTTCGTCGACCTATAACACTTCTAGTGACTTGAAACTCGTAAAAATTTCTTATACGGCATTACTTGAAATTCCCTATTACTCATTGGCTCATATTTTTGGCCATCGTCATTATCTTAATCGTCATTTCTTTGGAAATATTCACCATGATTGATTTTTACATGTAAGAATTTTCTCTGTATTCAAGAAAAAAATCAATGCTGTTGCGGAAAACTATTTACATATAAACGGTGGAACATTTTTCTGCTTTAAAACACTTTCGCAATTGGTTTACTTGAGGTAGTCGAAAATCTTTGCATGGCCAGTTTTGGAGGTGGTCTAATTGAAATATGACGGACGGGCGCTGTCGTTGAGAGCACACGAGCGCATCGGCTGTAGTCAAACAGTGAACTTGTCACGAGACTAGCGCGTGCGGGCAGAATGACCTGCAAAGTTAGACGTGATTTCAAAATAATCACAGATGAAATATCACGTATTTCACGACAGTTTTACTGTTGACATCGAACATTCGGGGATCTTCGATTTGTTCCCAAAATCTCTATATAAGAAAACAAGTCACGAGATTTTGGAGAGTTGAAGGAAGCTTTCAAAACAGGTGCGTCAAAGGTTCCGAGGCCCCGATCCGTCCTACCCAGTCTGCTACGACCTATCTGTCAAGCGTGTATCAACAGCCAGCTCTCACCCACACCACCGTCACCACCAAGAGGAGGGGAGAAGAAGAACGAAACTAAAATGACCTTTTCGAGTAGCAACGATCATAGCCCTAGGTGAATAATAAACGACTGCTATATTTTCTTCCCTTACCTTCGAGTTTGAGTATTTCTTTTTCTGCGAACTTCTTTCTTAAAAGCACAACACGTTGGTCCTATGTTAATATCTTCCACTCTCATTAAGAATTCCTACTATATAATATAATGATCAGGTAAGAAAATGATGCGAAACATCCATTTATAAGTTGACTATAAGTAAAAATCTATAATAATCTAAAGTGGCTAATGTCTTTTGCTCGGAACTCGATATCTTCAAATACTTTAAATTTCTGTGGTTAAGATTTCATATAATTCTTGTTACATGGCATGTTTAATAGATACGACAAACATTAAGACATGTGTAGGATTAGGAAATGGAGTATTAGAAAAATAAACTAAACGTCAAAACAGATACAAAAATGTGTAACCTACGGACAGAACAAAGATGTGCATGACTTAATACAAAAGTAAAAAGAATTTATTGAAAAAAGAAGGGAATTAGTTTCAGAATGCTGACACGAGAACAAGGGATTATTCAAGGAACCGACAACATGAAGAAGTAAAGCAAACCAAAGTAGGAAAAAGGATATGGAAAAATCTTAGAACAAACG